>VVHJ01065262.1:0-10934 GCA_015107715.1 Tylochromis polylepis
CAGTGGGGCAAAAAAGTATTTAGTCAGCCACCAATTGTGCAAGTTCTCCCACTTAAAAAGATGAGAGACCTGTAATTTTTATCATAGGTAGACCTCAACTATGGGAGACAAAATGAGGGGGAAAAAAATCCAGAAAAATCACATTGTCTCACCATACCATACCTACTGTGAAGCATGGGGGTGGAAACATCATGCTTTGGGGCTGTTTTTCTGCAAAGGGACCAGGACGACTGATCCGTGTAAAGGAAAGAATGACTGGGGCCATGTATCGTGAGACTTTGAGTGAAAGGTAAAGAAGGAGTGGCTTCGTAAGAAGCATTTCAAGGTCCTGGAGTGGCCTAGCCCGTCTCCAGATCTCAGCCCCATAGAGAATCTTTGGAGGGAGATGAATGTCCGTGTTGCCCAGCAACAGCCCCAAAACATCACTGCTCTAGAGGAGATCTGCATGGAGGAATGGGCCAAAATACCAGCAACAGTGTGTGAAAACCTTGTGAAGACTTACAGAAAATGTTTGACCTCAGTCATTACCAACAAAGGGTATATAACAAAGTATTGAGATGAACTTTTGTTATGGACCAAATACTTATTTTTCCACCATGATTTGCAAATAAATTCTTTAAAAATAAGACAATGTGATTTTTTTGTTTCTCATAGTTGAGGTCTACCTATGATGAAAATTACAGGCCTCGCTCATCTTTTTAAGTGGGAGAACTTGCACAATTGGTGGCTGACTGAATACTTTTTTGCCCCAATGTAATTACGGCAACCCTAAACATTAACGTGGCTCTGTATAGCATTGATCTGTTTATATTATTGATCTGTTTACACTAGAAAGATAAATCATGCTCTTCGAGATGTGTTTGTGATGTCTGAAGCTATTTTTACTGAGCCTGGTTGCAGTCATTTTCATCAGGATTCAAATGGGTACTTTCAAATATGCACTTTATTGTCCAAGAGAAATATTCTCCTTCACCAAGACTCCTATAAATTGTGATACGCAACAAAAGTGCGAAAGCAAACACGTTTCAGCACGACACTTTGTTCTATGTAAATGTAACAAGAATAAAATGAATTGACATATTTAACCAAAGCAAAAACATTTAATTAAACTTTACACTGCAAAGTTAATTGAATTACTTTTTAACTGCAAAAAATATTTCATATTGTATGGTCATAAAAAGACATTTCAGGCACTTGTTTAAGGTTAAGGAAAGACTGTTTTGGTTCGATACAAAACATATCCACTCTGACGTACGATACATCTATAAGCAAAACATGACCTCTTCAGAAATGTAGTGTGTCGTTGCTGAAACCACAAACAGGTCTGTGGAATTGAACTGTCTTTTGTGTAAAAACAATCTGTTTTGTTTTATATATATACTCTGTATTCGAATCAAATGTTTAATTCATTCAAATGGAAGCTACTAAAACCTGTAATCTTTCTAATGTTTCTACTTGTTGCAACAAAGATTCTATATAGAAGAAAGAAATTACCATCACATCGCCCATTAGTTCGAAAAAGTCCCGTTGTGAAGTTTCAAGCTAAGCCTTTTTACCATCCCCATCACAGCTTTTTGAAGCCAGATGTCACAAGCAGGGGTAGATCAGGCTGTGAAACTATGAAAACTCTAATAAGGATCATAATTTAAAAAATAAACTCTGTGTTGTATCCATTATCACTTTAAATAATGCTAGTAACAGTAAAGCAGAGGAGAATCCCCACTTTATAGTGGGGCAGATGGCTGCCCCTCCCTGAGCCCGGTTCTGCAGGAGGTTTCTTCTGGTCAAAAGGGAGTTTTTCTTTCCCACTCTCCCCAAGTGCTTGCTCATAGGGGGTCGTCTGATTGTTGGGGTTTTCTCTGTATTGTTGTAGAGTCTTTACCTTTCAATATAAACCACCTTGAGGTGACAATTTCTGTGATTTGTTGCTATATAAATAAAAATGAACTGAATTGAATTTGGGATTTAGTTCTCTATCACACCACAGCCACTAACTCTGGGTGGACTCCCAGATATCCTTTATGTGTTTCCCAGAATCCTTTTGAATATGAATATTCCTTTCACCTATTTTTAACACTATTGCACGGATCCCAGACTAAATTGAAACTTTCACTAATGCCATCTAACAGCAGTTGGTAAGTGCTGCTGTTTTTGCTGTCGCTGTTGACTACAAAAACAGCAGCACTTACTGACAGAAAATTTCACTCACCACATACTACATCCACTCACATGTACACCTCTCCTAAAAAAAAAACAACAAAGTTTGATTTTTTAAAATAAAGCACAAAAAAGAACAATATAATTTAAATCTAAAAATCGAGCCAACAAACTCCATGGGACAGCATTCACTGAGGTCTAAAAAACAGTGAAGTCAAGGATCATTTTCTTTTTGGAGCCACAGCAGTCGCCACAAGCTGGCCATTAAAAAGATGGCAGATTTAAGGTATTTACACATTGACTTGACTTTTGGACCTAGAAGCTCTGTCCTTCTTTTATGTACAGTCTATAGGTTGTGAAAATAAGATGTCTGTAAAAAAACAAAAAAAGAATAACCCTACTTCTCATTTGACTGAATACCTCAGTAATGACTTTTTGGTTTCAATCACTTGTATCAGGTCTTATCTATAACAGCATGGCATTTATTTTGGTTTGGTGAAGTGTCCTTAATTTTTAAGATCCTCTGGTTTCTCAGATGTGGGTTGTGACCTAATGAAAAACTAGAGGCTTCAAATCAAAAGGTGATGTTGACAATAAGTTTTTGAAGTTAAAAGCACTTCACGTTATGTATGATTTCCAACATGTGAGCTCAAGACGTTCTCTTGCTTTGAGCTTCTTTCAGGTGTTGGCCTTCTTTTTCACCACTATTAATGTCATTTGTGCTTGTGTGGGGCTTTATTTCTTGTCTTTACATTTAGTTGCTGTAAACACTGTTTAAAATGACCTTCCAGTGGTGTTGAAGGCAGACTCACTCATTCAGAAGCGCATGCAGTACACACAGACACACACAGGCACACTTAGGTAAATCTCACACAAGACAAGGCTTTTTAAGGTTTAGTAGTGTAGCAGCACTTATACAGATTACCTCTATCGCTTCACTTTAAAGGCTCTCACACACATACTGACGCACACACACATACAGTCTCTCTAACATTCAATTACCTCTATCCATTCACTATACAAGCGCACACACACGCACGCACACACACACACAATCACTCAATTACACTAAACTTGCTCTATCGATTTTCATTCACTGTGGCAAGCACATTGCATTCAGCTGAGTGTGTGTGTGTGTGTGTGTGTGCCAGCACACTATACACAGGATGAATAGGCAGGTGATGTGCGTCTTTCCTGCATTTCTATCTTTGTGAAGACCACTTTAAGTTTAACGTCCTGTGAGTGAGGACATTTTCAAAAAGTTTTTTCTTCAGAGTGTTTCAGATGTGACGAATTAGGTTAAATCTTAGGCTCAGTACTCCAAACCATGGACTGTATATGTAAGATGGAGCCTGTACAATTCAATCTTTGTTTCTTTTGGCCAGAATCGACCATATTTGGTCATAACATGTTCTCATTCATCAGCTAAGCTATCTAACTTGATTTGCTCAGTTTATCCATGTGGTTTTCACAGTTTTCACATGATGTCAGAGCTGCTGGGACACACCCACCAGTAGGGCAAAAAATTACTGTGGTCCTTTGTCCTCCAGCCATCCTTTGAAAATCTTCGAGTTTAACACAGCCAGATAGTTGCCGTGTCACCTTAAACATGTATTTACAGCTGCCAGAAAGGCGTAGAGTATGGCATCAACATGTGAGTACACTTCTCCTAACCCTGCCTTATAGGTCAAATGGCACCAATCCCTGCTTCCTGCTTCTAAGTATTGCTAAGTAACGTACTAATAAAATTAGAATTAGAATTTCACTCAAAAAAACTGGAGCAAAAGCTTCTTGGACAGCCAAGTGCACGATGTATAATTCATTTGTAGTTTCATTTTCTTTTTTTGTGTCCGTCCTGGTGACTCCCAGTTAAAAGTTTAACATCTTTAACTCTGCCACCTCCAGCTGTCTATTTATCAGTGCCACTATCTCCAAACCATACATAAAAGCACATTTCACTACTTTCTTATAAACCTTCCCTTTCTCTTTCCCTTTACCTGTTGCGTCACTCCTGCCTCCAAACACGCCTTCCTCGTTTGCTTCTCCTTTGTTTTTGCCCAACAGCAGCACAGTTTTTACCAGCATCCTGCTGGTCAACAGCACCAGTGGTGGTCGTTGTTAACCTGGGCCTCAATCAATCCACTATGGAAATCTCAATATTTAATTTGGAAAATATTATACACCAGTTGCCTTTCCTGACACAAACCTCATTTTTCTGTGCTTTGAACCAACACTCGGAGTACACTGGCTTCTGGCCCTCCTGTGGCTGGGTTAATTAAGGTCCGTACATGAAGTATAATTCAAGTGCTGTAGCTGTTTAAAGTGTACAATGTGAAATGCTAGCTTAAGGGATATTTCCTATTTTCACTGTCTTACTTGTGCTGCTTGCACTGATGTATTTGAACTCATTCTTCAGCATCTGATGCTGCCTAAACTAAACACTAAAACAGTAAACACTGTTTTATTCTTGCATAAAAATGAAGAAGTGCAATACTTTTCGCTACAAGCATAAGCACTTAAGTACATAAGCAATGGTTCCATTGTCCAAGTTGTACAACAAAAATGTAACAAGCATAAAAATCTGCATACACAGACTGTTCAAAGTAAAGTTGTGCCTTTTCAAGCATCTTGGCTACAGCAGTAACATTTAAGAAGAGTTAAACTAAGCAAATACACAAATTGCACCCTTGCAACATGCTTGCCCCACTGTCAGTAGACTATAAGGTGGAAACAGCTGGGTCTTCAGTGCCCTGAACTGTACTTCCCTTTTCAACAACAAGAACAAGGTTGCATGCACTAATATATATTTGCATTTGTGCAATAACAAAATACAAATTAAGCAACTGTAAACTAATTACTTCATGAAACATAAAGCAAATCCAAGATTCTGCGAAATATTTTCTCAACCCAACCTAGAACAGATTCGGAAACCTGCACCAATGCATGAAAGATGAAGGTCGGATTTTTACACACATCTTTAAACTTAATAATCATCAACATCATTCTGATTTAATTTTGGTCATAATTTACAGTTTTCCATAATGATGTTTGCTAAAAATAAATATATTATTTTGCTTAACCTATCCTTTTAAAGTAACACATTCTAATAGGCAGCTAGAACCAAGCTAAACAGAAGGCAATAAGACTTTTAAGTACTTCCTACTTCTTGTCAGCAGCACATATTAACTGCAGTGAGTTTCTTATCTTGCTCTGACAGATCAAATGTTTCTTGTCTTCCATCTGCTTCCTTCCCTTCCTCTGGTTCATTTTTTCATTTTCAAAATTCTCCGGCTTCTGTAGTTTTAGCTGTCAGGCTATTGCAGATAGAAAATGTTTTAGATTCACTAATACAGGCATAGTGGTGAGGACAAAATTTCACACATTTCACGAATCCCACAGTAACTCCTCGTGTCATTCCTCGTGTTCTCTCCAAGCACATTTAATATATGGCTACCATTTACTTAATTGCCAAATGAAGGCAAATTCTAAGTTAAAGAAAACAAAAACTGCAAAAAAAAAACAAAAGTTATAAACTATAGAACAGTTGGATGTCATTCTGATTAAACATGCTGAAATAAAATTAATAAAGGCAAGTAAAGTAAAATTCTGCTTTTACTTCATGACAGAAACAATCTACCTCTTGATAACTTAGCAGCCTATTGTCATCACTTAAAAAAAAGTACTGGACATTTGCAGGTGAAAGCACAATAAGCCTAAGCTAACCACATTTCTTGGACCCACAGTGGAATCTGCAGAGTTCCACATTTTTGGTGGAAGTGCATGTTATCTCCGGCACTGCTATTACACGAACTAGAAAATTGAGCAATTTAAATCTCAAAGTGTTTTTCTGGGTTATTTGGCCCAAACAGCCAATGGACCAACTGTATAAAGCTTTTTATAAAGAACAATTCAACAGCAGGGAGGCTGAAGACACAGACTGGCAATCAAAGGAGCTTTTGCTTTAGACATAAATAAAATTGTTGGGTGTGTGTTTGTTATCTGTTTCTCCTACAGAATTTTCAACCTGTCTCCTTATTTTGTGTACATATGAGTTCAAGTCAAAAGCCTTATTAAAATCTTATTAGCACAAACTGTTTGTTTATAGGCTTTCTGCTGCATCGGTAAGTGTGTTGGCATGTCTTTGTGTATATCCATGAGACCTTGAAGGAACAACGTAATTGAAAGGAATACAGAATGAATACGAGAATGCGTGTTTACCTCTTGGTGCATCTGACTCTTATTGTCTCAGCTCTATGTACATGCAAACACAGAGAAGCATGAAGTTAATCACACCTATATAGAAATGTAGCGACACAGAGACTACGAATATGAAAAAACAAAAAAACCTTCAGGTAACACCAACTAATTAGAAAACCATTCATTCGCACACATACGCACAGGCCTTATATTAAGCAGCTCATTTCAGCTGACCCACACACACACACATATGCACACACGCTGCCATGTACCGTTCTTTCCATCAGGCACTACTGTCACACTGTCATCAAACGGTGTTGCGGTATATCCAAGCTGGTAAGTGTCCAATGTGTCTTGGAAGGCTATTACAATCAGGCATGTGTTAGACAGTGTGTGTGCATGCGTGCATTTGTGCGCATGTGTGTGCAGGTCACTGCTTTCACATCAGGTCCTGCTCAGCATCATTTTGATTTCCCTGCTGAAATCACCAGCTGTACCTGCTCGACATGAGCGCGCGCACACACACACACACGCGAATTGTGTTTAATTGTAATGGGGCTTTTTGTGAGTCACATAGCGCAAGCTGCCTGTTCCTCCATCACAGCTGAAACGAAGGGGAAAATATCAGTTGTCAGTGTGTGAGAAAAAAAATAACCATAACAGATTTTTCTGTCTATTTTCTCAGCCCTTTTCATTTCGTCTGTCCCCACTCAACTTCTCTTCTTTCTTTTCCCTCCTTTTTTATATTGTGGGGTTTTTTCTCACCGCTGAAATAAAATACATAATGAAACCTGGCAAAAACCAATACCCCTCTGTTACCATAGGAACACTACATGACAAAGAATACTATTAAACTAAACTGAGACTTTAATTAATAGTTTTTGTCGTTTTTAACTGTAAGAAAGTCCATTTTCATTTCTCATTAAATATCACACTGGAAGATGCTTTTCTCTTTTTTTCTTCAGTATTAAACTGCATGGTTTTGACAGAGTTTTAAGAAAATGCACTTATTCCTGTGGAGGTATGAAATATATACAAAACCACCTGATTTGTGGCGAAATTATTTTTTCACTCACTAGTTTGGAGCTGCTACTCCTCCCCACCAACAGGACCAAGCTAAGATGCAGCTTACATGCCTCCTTTGGCACATTCTAGGTGAGGTGCTTCAGGAATGTTCTACTGGGAAGAGACCCCACGACAGAGTCAAGCTACAGATTGCATCGCTAAGCTGGTTTGGAGAACCTCAGTGCCCCTCTGGAAGAGCCAGAGAGGGTGGGCGGGAAGAAAGGGTGAGGGTGTCTTTGGATATCTCTGCTGGTAATTTGGTTGGATACTGTTGATTATGCATAGTTGGTATGCATGGTTTGATGATTCCCATTTTGAAATCTTGACTTGAACTTGAACATTTTTGTCCAATTGCTATCGACTTTGTTTTGTCACCAAGGATTTTGGAGAGAGGGATGGGAGTGACGAGGATGCAAGGACATGCTCTGTGGCCATGCCAAGTGCATGCAATAATAACTCATAAGTCAAGTGTGTGTCAAGTGAGCAGATTTTCTCATAAAACTGCTGTATAGTTTGACTGTTTTGCAACTAGAGGAGTTGCCTCCTGGTGGCCATTTAAAGTAATGCAGTTTAAAGGCAACTGCAATGGCTTTACATTCGGATTTTGAAGCAGCATTCATCTTTTAAGTACAGCCTGCCATTCGTCCTGTGCATTTTTTGTTGGAATAACTCTTAATTAAGTTTTTTGCTTGTTTGATAAAATGGTTTCCTTGTTGAATGTGTTAGCACTTTTACATATCTACATTTTCTACATTTTGTTGAGTAATTCACTTTCTTTAATCAGCTGGTTATATTTTTTTTTTCCAAAAAGTAATCCAGCCCACTGCTGAGCTGAATTTAATTTCATTGCCAATATACACTATAGTTTGAGTTACAGTTTTTATATCTCTGAATAAATACTTTATTCTCACATGATTTACAAGGGTTAGAGAGGATGAAGGTACAGAAGGAGTCGTGAGCAGAAGGGGCTTTTTCAAATCTAGGAGTGATTTGAGTGATTAAAGTTAATGTGGGCTTCTTCCAGGAACTTCATTATAACTTTCAGTGACTGTGGTTGCACGGGGAAGCTGTAAGATATGATGTCATTTTGTTTTTTACTGTGATTTAATAACATGAATTCATACAATATATTGATCAAAGGCCAGTCTGACTGACACCATCATTTAGTTAGACTTGTTAGTAAACCAGCCCAGATACCTTGGGATGCAGTGCCTGTAAAAGCAGTAATTTACTACGCAATACTGCTAAAATAGGTCAAAAATTCCAATTATTTCCTGAAGTTGAAGCAAAATTGATTTTTAAGCCATTGAGAAAACAAGGCCATTGCTCCCAGATATCCTGCTGTATTACCAGACAAGGGAGGAGCTGTAACCTGATTAGAAACAATACATTGACACTGCTGACAGTGAACGTGCACTGACTTTCAGAATGACTCAATGGTGTAAACTACTTCTTGTGGCCTTCTTTGAAAACTTCCACGCATCTCATCACAGAAAACTAGGGCAGATGAATATTAACAGCAACCACAAAGCAAGAAAAAGAAAAAAAAAACTGCAGTTGTGTTATTTGCTCACTTAATGTCAATTTCTATCTTCCCCATAAGAGGGAAAAAGGCCAAAGAGCTCCTCTGTTTATTTGTTTGAATGTTTATTATCATTAGGTTTAGAGTGACCTGAAGGTAAGGTATTTGGGCAGTACACCTGGATCCAATTTGAGCCCTGCAGAGTTTATGCCCGAGTCTTCATGTCATTATTGAGGTTTGCCATGATTACGTCCCAGCAGATGGATGCAAAATGCAAAAGGAGGGACAAGGAAAAGAGGGGCAGGAGAGGAGGAATAGAAACAAGAGTACAAAGGATTAAAGAAGGTAAAGCTTAGGATACAGAGAAAGAAGGAAGGGGACAGCAGAACTCCCCGGAGGAGACAGAAGCAAAAAAGGCAAGACAAGGGCTCAGCTTTGTTTATAACACCCTTCAACTATTGTTAGTGGGGAGCTTTATGTGCCTCAGGTTTGATTTAGCATGCTTTGGTGAGTCACAGTGCTGGTGTGTGCATGTGTATGTGAGTGTGCGTGTGTGCTTATGTACATGTAAGACTCCAGGCTAAAAAAGGTTCAAAGACCTTATGGGTATTGTGCAATTACTGTGTAAGCACAACGTTCCCAAGTGGTCCATTCTCAGCATGTGTTCATGCATAGTGTATATTTGTAAGTCTTCATGTCTGTGTATTTTTGTAAGTTGTGGAGGCAGATAGATTGGTAAATTGGAAAAACCTTATTAAAAATTTTATCTATGCTGGGGGCTGCTTTTTTGTATGCTGGTTGTATGAGAGAGGTCGGACAGTGAAATACAATGAAGGAAGTTCATTTTGGGTGACAGATTGATGAATTTAAATGCTGATCAAATACCAAACAACAGCAAGAGGGATATAACTGCAGCTTTTTTATATTATTTATTGTAATCCAAATACTTTGGTTACAGTAAGTTAAATAGTTCAGTTACTTATTTCAAAATAGTAATAGGTCTTCGGGGGGGTGATGCTAATGCAGCACTTCTGTGTGAATGTTATCCACTCATTTATCAAGCACGGTGGTGGAGGAGGAAGTGATGATTTGGGTTTGTTTTGCAGCCATAGGACCTGGGAACCTTTCCAGTCATTGAGTTCACCATGAACTCCTCTGTGTACCAAAGTATTCTAGAGTCAGATGTGAGGCCATCTGTTGACCAGTTAAAGCTTGACTGGAATTGAGTCATGCAACGGAACAATGATCCCAAGCATGCCACCAAATGTGTAACAGATGCGTTACATGTATTAGATGCAAATGTGTAACAGAATGACTGAAGAAGAAAAGAATCAAGGTGCTGCAATGGCATCTTACAAAAGCTGCACATATATGTTTACCTACAAAACTCAATGAACTAAAGCAACTTTGGGTGGACCAAAATTCCTCCATAACAATATGAAAGTCTTATGACGTCATATAGAAAAATGGCTTCAAATTTATCAAGTTTAGTCACTTTATTGCTGCTAAAGGTGAATCTACAAACTACTGAAGCATGAGGTGTACATAGGTTTTTACAGGACTGCACCGAATCCTTTGAAAACTTTCTTTTTCACGTGACTATATGGTACATTTAAATAAAGTGACTGTTGCATATGTAGTACAAATGCTTGTCAGTTCACTTAACGTTATCTGTGGAGATTACAGCTGGATAGCACTGTGCCAGAAAGTTAAGCATCACTTCACGGGCACACGGTGTAACAGTTGAAAAAAAAAAAGCACGTTGTTAACAGGCTGAAGGTATTATTTTCACCAAAATACTGATCCAGGAGGAGGCTGATCCACGTGATCCAAAGTAAAGATCCAAATGTGCATGAATATGAAGGAAAAAGCAAGCATGGTACCTCACTACAAAATCCCCAGTGTTAAATTGACACTAGAAAGTGTCTATATAGGTCCAATCTTTTGAGTGTTAAATGAACACTTTTGACAGTGTTATATTTTTAACAGTAAC
>VVHJ01065264.1:0-12641 GCA_015107715.1 Tylochromis polylepis
TGTGTTACAGGGGTCTCAAACTCCAGTCCTCAAGGGCCGCTGTCCTGAAACTTTTCCATGTGTCCCTGCTGCAGCACACCTGAATAACATTAGTAGGCCATTAGCAAGACTCCATAGAACTTGACTGCTTACTGAAGTGGCAATTAAGCCATTTGATTCATGTTACAGCAGCTCATGAGTGAATGAACATGGTGCAATAAAAGTACTTTTAGAAGTACATTTTTCCAAACACTTACAGTTACTTAAATTTAATTGTGTAGGGTTAGGGGTTGCCACCTCAGCATGCAGTCAAGTTCTATTCTCTTGCTAATGACCTACTAATTTTATTCAGGTGTGTTGCAACAGGGACACATGGAAAAGTTTCAGGACAGCGGCCCTCGAGGACTGGAGTTTAAGACCCCTGGTGTAATAGATCCGTGGGTTGGACTCTGTGGGCAGTATTTGTTTTTAAGGGAATATTATTTCGTATATATATATTCATTTTGTCATCTTTGCTCTTTTTAAGGTATTTTAAGAAGTTTGTAGTGCAGTAAAACCAGATAAGGAAAGCGTGACAGATGTTTCCACATGATTACACAAATCTTACGCAGGAGTAGGTATTTATTTATTTATAATAGGTATTTATTTGTAAATAACTGGACATGAATGCTTATTATATAATATTATACTACAGTATATTTCTAACTAAGTAGGCCTTTCATTCTCTTTCTGTTGACAAGACTTTCTTTAAAGATATAACACATCAACTTATATAAGGCAGATGTGAAATGTAAAAGTGAGAGATCAAATGTAACATGATATTGATTTCCTGAATGATGCCAATATAAACGAAGGTAGTACAATTTCAAGCATAGTATTCACCCCCTCGTACACTCCTCTCTTCTTCAGCTTCCCTTCTGTCTGCTCCACCTGCTCGCCTGACTAACATGGGACTCAGAGCCTTTAGTTGTTCTGCCCCAAGACTTTGGACTGCACTTCCACCAGATCTTCGGACCATAAACTCTCTCGCCACTTTTAAATCACGTCTTTTTCTATATTTTACTATATTACATTATTGCTACTTTTATTGTATTACTGTAAGGTGACCTTGAGGGTCTAAAAGGCGCCTATAAATAAATGTATTATAATTAGTCTCTGTTTGCCGATTACGTTACTTGTATTACACAGCTCCTACACACTTCTAAGAGGCTTGTTTGTGAAGGCTGAGATAACCACAGCTGTGACGCAACTGTGCTACAGTGTACAGATATATTGAGCTCCATCCAAAGTTTGTTTGGCTTTCTTTTTCCAATAAAAAGAGACAACCAAGGATTTAAACGTGGTTAATGTTTGATTTGAACTGCAAATGCCACACAAATGTTTTTGCTTAATTGGTTTTTCTACTTAAATCAGTACTTTTTTAAAAATGTTCATTGACTAAATGTTTCCAAGTAGAACTGAATTATTAAAAAAAAAATTCAACTATATAAATTAGTAATTTAAGCTTGACAAGTCCTCTGTGAGAGTAAATTAATCAAGTTAAGTCACTTTATTTGTATAAGACATTTAAAATCATCAAAGGAATGATACTTATATAATTTAAGAACAACAAATAATATAATTATTAACTAAAAGAGTAATAATAAAGGGTAGTAAATAACAATGCTATAATGATTGTAGCGTATGTTGTATGTTTCCTATCTCCTCCTAGATGGTAGTGTGAGTGCCAACATCCATAGGGTGTATAAAAAATTTTATACAAATCCCACAGTCAAATGTATTTGTACGAGCCTTCGTGAGGCAACCGTATGACTGCATTCACCGTGTACACATTTGAAGTTTCATGTGAGCATGGTACATTTGTTTAGTTTGCGCATGTTCTGTGTTCGTTATGCTAAATGTTTTAACGGTCAGCTCAAATTTTATCGAAATAAGCCGCCATAAATATCCTTAAAGGCTAGAAAATAATGCATCAAAGCAGATGACAACAATGTGGAGATAAGAAAACTAAGTTTGGGTGAGCATCATCACTTTATGAAGCAACTTGTTGGGTATGAAATCCATCTATACATCTATGATTCATCATTACAATCAGTATTGTTCTGTTAATTTTACCAGTGTATAGATCTTGAGCTAATGCCAAAGCAAAGACGCGCACGTAATAAACTCAAAGAGGCTGCTTTATTGCAGCTGCAGAAATTCCATAGAAATAAACATGCAAAAAACAAACCTAAACTAGAAACTAATAACTAAACACTGGGAAACCTGGAAACGACAGACTAGGGACGAAGATCACAGGGAGCACGGAGGGAAAAACACACAGCATGATGAGGGTACGACGCGACACTGACAGAAAGAAACACAGGGCTAAAATACACTGAGGGATAATGAGGAAATGAGGACACAGGAGGAGAGCACAGCTGGGAGTAATCAAACACAACAAGACAAGGGGAAGCAAAACTAGACACAGAACAGAAGGAGCTGAAAATACAAAAACAGAAACCAAAAATTAATAACAATAATAAAACAAATCGAAATGCTGGGTCGCTGACCCAGGACCGTGACAGCTAGTAATAGTAAAAAAGAGATAAAAGAGCATGTGGGAAAATGATAGAAAGGTCACTGACAGAAAGAAAGGATTTAACTTTAGTTAAAAATCTTAATTAAAAAAATTAACAAAAATTATTTTATGCTCATCTAAATATTAATGTCATGGAATAACAATTATAATCCATCAGATTCACCTATCTCCTAATGACAGGGCAATAATACTTACACAGTCTGCATTTTTGCAGAGTTTCTTTCCTGGCTTTGTAAATGAAAGCTGTAGGCTTTAATACTAAACTGCAGTTTAAATCAGCTGCTCTGCTGCCAGTACAATTATTTGCTGCCAACTCCACCCGCTCAATGTGAACGTAATTGTAACTGAATTATGAAACCCTGGGTTAACTAATCGACATGGCGATCACCTTTGTGTGAAGCCAGCTTCACAGTACAGGCCCCTGCTCTACCCCCTCAGCCACAGACATCATCACTGTGGCCTCTGATTGATTTTTTTTTAATTGCTAAAATGACGTCCTCAGCAGCTCTAGCTATAGGTGGTAGTGATTTTTTTTTTCTTTTTATCCCACATGTCCCCAAATTTACTATATGATGAGTAAAGCTGTTTCAGGAAAAGTTGTGAAATATGAGATGATAGGCTTTCAATTCAATAGAGTTACATAATTTTTTAAAATGCCAAGGGGTCAAAATGGCTCCCCTGGTGGTAGTGTTAAAGTAATTACTAGCTAGACGGAGACCTGGTCCTAATAGCGTACATATTAATATGAGACAAGTGACCTATTGCGGCACAGAGACCCCCCCCCCCGATGATATGTAGACCCTGTTGGAGGCCATGGATTTATTCTTAAGTTCCTGACCTACATTACATCAACAGCTACTTAGTGCTTTCCTTGCAGTTCACTGCATGCGTGCTTGCTCGCTGCATGCGTGCTTGCTCGCTGCGTGACACTCTCTTATTTCCCCTGCTCCATATTTTCTCATGAATGCAGCAGATCTGTCAGTGATGAGAAGCAGGGTATGGTTTTTACAGTCTATAGCATACATCTCCATTGTACAGACATGAGGGGAATAATAATGCTGTAGGGCATTGTCTATACTCGTGGCTCAGCTGTCTGTATGTTGTTTCTGCATATTAGGCTGTGTTCATAGATAATTTGTTTGTGTCATTAATTCATTCATAAGCCTGGTCAGTTGCAGTGAGTGAACCGTATATTGTCGTGGGAGAACAAGTGACATTTGATGCCCGTTTAAGATGTCGCTGAAGCTCTGGAGAGAACAAACGCTCTCGTGTTCTTGTTGTTAACAAACAGTCGGAGTAGGAGACGCATGAAAGAAAACCAAATTAAAACGCCTCCGGGTAGGTGAAATTATTTTGGGAGCATTCCGAAACACTTGAGGCCGAGTTTGCATAACAATGGCTTTAAGCATTTTTTTTAGGGGTGTCATCTGCTGTGAGTGTGTGTTTATGTAGGAGTGTTATAAGTATGTGCGTCTAAGACAGACTGGCAGTGCATAATGTGCGTTTAACTGCAGCGATGGAGCTGTAAATAAGATGCTTCGCTGTCTTTGGCCAAGTGGTTGTAGGGAATCCAGTTGTTTTAGATTAAGGATGAGCCAGATGCTAAGAGGGGGAAATGGAGTGAGATAACACAGATGAGGAATATGAGCCATGAATAGGAGGAGGTGGGCAGGAGATGTGGGAGCCAAGTGACACTGAGACAAATTAGCTCAGCTTGCTTTGGGTTTGGCAGTAGGAAACGCTGCACAAATTTTTCAGTACGCCACACAACTGTGGACCTCTGCTCATAATCTGTGGCTCTTGCAGTCATAATTAATTTAACGCCACTGAGCCTCTCTGTTAACATTTTGGACAAGTTTTTAAGTACTTAGAATTACTCAGTTTTTCACCATGTGCAGTAATATTTAGACTCAAAGGTACCTCAAACTCAACACATGCACATACGCTCACACACAAACACAGTAAAATATATCTTCACACCTGTTTCCTGTTTCCTTTCTCAACATTAACAACAAATAACACAGTGACTTTAATAGCATGTGAAAGCCCTTATACTTGCATACTATAGTTGACTTGGAATAACAGATATTATTTATTGCATATGGAATTATAGTACAGCACAAGCATAATACAATTAATAGTTTTTGGACAGCAATAAACTTCTGGCATGAAAGGCTTTTTAGGCACTTGTATTGTGAATAATCTTAAAAGCGTTGGTTTTCAGTATCGTCATTGTATTTCACGAAACTGAATACATTCTGGCACTCTCAAAGACCTCAGAAGATTGAAATAAACAAGGTTTATTATGATATTGCAGAAATAGCAATACTTTGAATCAGAGTTCTGGGAGTGAGAGGTTTTCTGGCACAGGCTGGAGGACTGAATTGATGAAGGGAGCAGGCAGGAGAATGCAGGCTGGCTGGCTGGTAGGTCACAAGTGGAGAACTGAGAAGGACAGCCTGGGTTCATCCAGAAAGACTAGATGGCACACTGATGAATGAAGCACATGAGGCAAGGAAACAAAGATTACTCAGAGATCAAATAA
Organism: Tylochromis polylepis; assembly: GCA_015107715.1. Classification (NCBI taxonomy): domain Eukaryota; kingdom Metazoa; phylum Chordata; class Actinopteri; order Cichliformes; family Cichlidae; genus Tylochromis; species Tylochromis polylepis. The sequence continues at coordinate 5,106 of VVHJ01065264.1, forward strand.
CAACACGAGGAAACAGACTGTAAGTGTGGGCTGATTAATCTAGCTGAGAGAGATGAGCTGATGTTTGCATCTGGGCCAGCTCTAGTTGCGCTCAGCATATGGAAAAATAGCTCTGTAAACACACTGTTTAGGACCTCTGTTCAGCTTACAGTCTGCCTCCAAATTATGCACACCTCTTAATGTGATCAGGAACCTGAGCTTTGTACTTCTCAACCTATTATTTCTCGCTGCCCATCATAGCATAGCATAGCATAGCATAGCAGGCTAGGACTAGCCCTTGTTTAAATACTGTGGAGCATGACAAGTGAAAGCGTCTCAGGTGTGCCAGTTGATTGGCACAGAGTTATGCATCAAGCGGAGACATGCAAGCACACACAAAGAGAAATAGACAAAGAGCATCAACCACAGGAAACACAAGGAATGGGTAACGACAGTAACGACAGGGACAAGAGACATACTGCTAAACCCATAAACATGAACAATATAGTCTCACCTTCACTGTAATAGTAAAGATGAGCTTCTTTACTGTCTTCAGAGTATAATGAGGCAGTTTTAAATTGTTATCTTTTGGTCTTTGTTACTAGTGATCTGTTGTAAAAACATAATTTTTTCCTATTTCTTTAGGTAAATGCATAGGCAAAGATAGCACAGTTTGGTGTCTATCCTTAAAAATCAGAGGAAACTGGACAAGTGTAAGAAAAAAGGCTTAAAAAAAAATCCCAAGCTGTGTGCAACAGATGAACCACGTCTTAAACTTATGTCCCTAACTTAAGAAAGAGAGAAAAAATCTGCAAAGACGTGAGAGATGCTGACACTTCAGTTGATCTGTCTACTATTCGCCGTACCTCATCAGAAATAGCCTCAGTGGAAGGGCGGATGTCAAGAAGCCAGAAACCATTCTTAAGGAAGGGAAACAGGAAACAAAGGGTGAGTAATGCCAGATTCCACAAGTACTGGACTTCAAATCAGTGGCAACAGGTCTTATTGAGTGATGAATCCAACTTTGAACTTTTTTTGTTCAAATCTTCATCAATATGTATGAAGGAGGTCAGGAGAGAGAACAACACTGAGCGTCTGCACAGTGAAGGCTCTGTTATGGTTCGGGGCTGCATTTCAAACAGTGGTGATGCCTTATCCAAATTAATGGAATTATGAAAGCAGAAAATACCATCAGATTTTGATCCACTGTGTAATAACATCTGGAAAGAGTTTGATTGGCTTCCTTTTTAGCATGATAATGATCCCCAACACACTGCCAGGGCAGTAAAAGCACAACTATAAAAACAGAAAATGGAACATTATCAGTCATGGACTGGCCTCCTGGACCTTAATATTATTGAAACAGTGCGGGATCATCTTGACAGAGAACTGAAAAAAAGGCAGCCAAGATCCACAGAAGTGATTAGAATGTCCTTCAAGAAGCCTGAAGAACTATTCCTGAATGCTAAATGGACTGGTTCTTATATATATTTCTACTCTACCTGAGCACTCAAAGCACTTCATACACGTTACCTCATTTGCCTATTTATACAAACACTTTTTTCTACTAAAAGATTTTCTATCTAACATTCAAACACTTACATACTCCAATTGATGCATTGGAGAGCAACTTGGATTTATTACTTTGCCCAAAGCCACGCAGCCAGGGATGGAACCACCAACCTGATGATTAGTCAATAACCTGGTCTACCGTCTCAGCTACAGCCACCCCAAGATAACTTAAAGAAACTACATGGAAACTTGACTAAGAGACTTCAGGCTGTGTTGAAGAATAAAGGTGGTCATGCCAAATATCGAGTTTCGGGGCTCATTAAAATTGTAGAAAGTCTGTTTTTGCCTTATATACCGCATTTCCATGTAATTCTATACGTTTTAATATGCCTATTTCCTGTTTTACTTGGAAAATATAAAGAAATAAGAGGTGTATTAGGACTTGTTGCACAGTATTGAATTTATTCAACTTTTTTTTAATGTGATCTTGTGGTGTTTTCTCAACTATTAATGCATAATAAAGTATTCCAAGTAGTGTAATCATGCCAGTGGTGGCATGATTACACTCTTTGTGAGTTTTTTAGTACTTTTCACATATCTCAAGTAGACTCTAAGCACATGGTATGACCTCTCCCCCAGCAGCTTCTCCCACATTAATGGATGTTATTTTTTCTTATTTTTGGTTGAACTGCCTCTGCCTGTCTAAATAACGCTTGAGAGTCTAAGTGTAGCTTTGTATGGGGTCTGCTATCCTGGGCTGCATATGGCAGAATGATCATTTCCAGGCTGATGGCAGAGTGACAGAGCAGCGTAGGGGATCTCAGAGGATTACTGCACATAAACACTGCCTGCATGCGTCCATAAGAGCTCAATGTACAACAGAGCCTTGAAGATATGATCCAAGGGGCCCATGGTTTAATCGTCGAACAGATGAGTTCATAATTCAGTGGTTCTATTTGGTGTTATCGCATAAACATTAATCATCGTGTAGGAAATTGAGGTTTGCATGTGGGGCACACGTCCGTGAGACACCATGGGATGATGTCAAACACTCATTGCGAGAACTTACACTGCATGTTTTTTGGATATTTTTCCCTTGATAATATGGCATGCTGTGACAGCGAGGACTGTTTTAGAAGTTTGTATGTGTCTTTGTATTGCACTTGTCCAGATTGGTAACCAAGCTCCCTGAATAATTAGTACTCGATTTTTCCCAAATATGGTAACTTTTCCAAAAAACTAACATAGTTGCTGCCAAAACGCTACAAATTCCAAAACCAGTGAGTAATGTTATGATGGCTATCGCCATCTTTTATATACAGTCTATTTGAGTTTTCTTACAATCTCATTAGCTTACCAAGCAGTACAGTCTACCGTGAGCAGTCTTTGAAGTTCTCACATATAATTGCTTCTTGTATGTTTTGGACTCACTGAGCTTAAATGGGTGAGCTTATCGTGGGGTTTTGGATCAGATAACGGTGTTAGTTTGTTAAGCTTCTCATGTCCCTGAACTTCAGCCTTTATCATCCATAGTCCACAAACTAAAACATACAGAAACAATGTTTTGGATAGTGAAGATGTGTGTGGTAATGGATAAGCGGAGACTAATGATCTGGATGAGAGGCTTCGCTGTTTGTGAAGGGCTTTGTTGAGGATTGACTGCGACTCCTAGACTCAGTCTATGAGAGTGGGTGACATTAACAGCAACATGTGTGTAGGGCAGGTGGGCTTTTACAGAAGTACTTTAGGAAAGAGAGTGTTTTTGGTGTATATTTGCTCCCAGACTTAGGATAAAATTATTTAAGATGAGTGAAAATCTGGAGTCTAAAGCCACTACAAGACAGCTGCTGAGACACAGACACAGAGGTGCACACAAGTTCTTGTTTTAGTACTAATCCTGACATTTACAGTAGAAGGGGGAAAAAAGCAGTGTCAGCTGATCACTCACCTTTTGAATCTGCTCACTATTTTCCACACTATATCAAAACCACATCGTTTTCACATAAAAGGCTGCGGACACCACGGCATTCTCAGTGTTCAGTTTTGGCACAGATAATGCGCTTGGTAAGGTCACACCAAGGCTTGTTTTCTATTCACAGACAGCTGAAGTGACATGGTTGGCTTGCCATGCTAACTTGCAAGTGTTGACAGGTGGAAATGCTGTGTTCGCATTACTCCGTTCTCGATTGTTTACTCCAAATCTCAGCCAACTGCTGTGCATGTCATCACAGGGAGATTTGTTACTCTTACAAGGCATTTATTTTATTCTTGGGGAAATACATTACCAGTTTTTCTTTGCTATAGGAGCTGGGTTTTTTTGGCAGAAATGTGCATTTGCAGCTCACTGGTTTGTGTTTTTTGCAACAATGAATTCTAGAAGCAGATTGTGATTGTATTTTTTATAGTAAAAAAAACCCCTGAACAATGTTTCAGTGATACTTTCCAGCAGCAAGTATAAGTGTAAGTAAATAAAGATAATTCTTCATCCTTCATGTTTAATAACCTCCTGTCATTGATGACACACTTCCTAATACAAAGTGTGAATTTAATAACACAAAGGGTCAGTAGCATTAGTGGTGACAGGGCATTATACAGCAAAAGTCAAATGTAAGCACAAAAGTACCATAGGCAGTTTTTTCCCTAGAAATTTTAAATTAAAGTATAAAATAACTACTTTACTTACTACAGCTATAGTAACTTAGCCTTTTAACTCACCAGTAGACTGCACAATATTGTCACATATTAAAACTGAAAAGTATTTTTCACCTGGGATGTTGTTGACCTGGATTGAGCTTTTTAACCAGCTGCTTGAAGAAAGCCTGCTTTCCCACTACGTCAGTAGGAACAGTTTTCTTGCAGATTTTGCAAAGTACTGGGCTGTTTTGGAAGTTGTTGAAGTAGTTCCCTTTTGGGTGCTGAAACATTGAAGGCTGACATGCATTTCACATAATAATTTATACCGGTATCATCACACAGTATGATATGGCACAGCACTAACTAGCAGTTACAAAAGAACAGAATGGAAAACCAGGTCTTATGGAGTGATGAATACAAATTTAAAATTTTTGGTTAAAATCTTGATCGATATGTAAATGGGAAGTCAAGAAAGAGCTACAACAATGAGTGTCTAAAGCCATCTGGTTTTGATTAAATTATAAATAATTGAAATGCAATACGCCCAACATTGGCTTTCAAGCTTGGAGTTGTACAAACTATACTGTATTTTCATGCATGTTTGCTTGTTTCAATAAATTGCTGGACCTATTTCCCATTTTCCTGGCAAATTATAAATAAATGAGTGGTGGCTCAAGACTTTTGCACAATACTGTAAACTTTCTTGACAACAGTCATATTTATATGTAATTTCTCTCAGCTTCAACCTGAGTGAATACCCGTGTGAACATGCAGACCACTTAGTTATCAGATTAAGTCAGCAAACATTCAGACTCAAATGCAGAACAACGGAGCAGATGAAAGGCTCACTAGGTAATCTGTGGCAAACACTGGGGCTGCTGGTGTAAAGTTGGCTTGCAGATTGAAGACTTGTGCGACGAGCTGCTGACAGACAGAACTATAGCAGCGGGTTGGCGGGCATATGGCGGAAATCCGGATCATACAAAGAGAAGGTTTAAAGCAAAGGAAACTAGAGAGGAGACTGGACTTTTTCTAGTGCTACAGCTGACAGAAAAATCTGAAATAGAGTGTAAGAGCCAAGCTGATTTTGAATTGTCCACTTGTTCTGAGACCTGTAAATGCACAAAACTGACAGATATAACTGCACTAAATCTGTGGCCTGAAACTCTCATGGCTATTTTAAGAGAAGAAAGGACCACAGAAGTTCTTACCTGCTCCACAGTCATGGGGAACCATGGCAGTAACAAGTATCTAACTGCCAAATGAATATAGTGGCAGAACATGACAGCATTTTTCTGTAATCTCATAAAGTAGAAGTATAAATTTGCAGGAAGCAGAAACACTTAAGTAGACATTCTTGTAGCTTGAACCCGCAAAGTTGGATGCACTTGAACCATCTACTAATCACCTCAGCGTTTTTGTCGACTGATATTTGCATGCATACAGACACAATATTTCAGGCAGCATTCAGGAAAATTAGAATTTACCGCTTTCCCAATCGTGTTAAAATCCTGGCTCTAATTATCTGACGCCTATAATGCACAAAAATGAAAAGCATGTGTTTAAATTGAACGTTGAATCTGCACTTGGAGTTGGTGGGTTACCACAAAAACAGTGAGTTCAGTGCAGAGCCGCAAGTACAAATGATGTTGATATTTCCTCAAATCTTTTTTCCTGCATTTCAGTGCCAGCTAGGTCACCGAATATCAGCAAGTACACGGGCAGAGACAAATAAGCTAAGTGCTGTCCGAGACTGAAGCGCACGCAGCATTATTCCTGCCAAGCTGAAACCACAGATAGCATCAACACAGTCCCGCTCCTGCTCTCTGCTCTAAGTGGCAACACTGTTGGGCTGTCATTATACTGTCGTCTTAAAATCAGGTTTCTAATCTCAGGAAACTAATCATTGTTCATTTTGTGGTAAGAGGCTATAGCACAGTTGGAGTCGCCATGAGGCTTGGCTCACGATCAACATAATCCTCTGCTTCGTGTAATGGAAATCTTGACAATGTTGTGATGAACAGCACAGGCCTGCCTGGTTATGCCACAAAAGAAGTCCTCCTGGGAGGAAACCGAGTAGTTGTGCCGAAGCTGGACAATCACCTAATTCGACTGTTTCGAGTGAAATAAGCGAAATCGAACTGAGAGGGATGAACTTTTTTTGTTTTCTTATTCTTGGACTATAAACTTGAAATTAATACATAATCCAGTGATTTAGCAGTAGTTAGCAGCAAGAATCAGAGGAAGATTGATTGTAGCTACAGAGTTAAAACACAGGTTAATGGACTGATTTATTAAAGGTGTTACTGTACATATATCAAAATCATTCATATTAGGGTTTGGGACACATGAAAGTTTGTTGCTCTGTGTAATTGTTGACACAAAAATCGCACTGCAATAAGATTTTTATTGTTACCAACCACATTTTATAAAGGTGCAATCAGTTGCCAGAGTACACAAGGGAAAGCAAGAGAAAAATGAAACACCATCTCTATTGCCTTTATAATGCCAATTTAACAATACAAATCTCATCCACTGGCAAACAGAGACATCACTATTCATATAAATGAACAACTGCACTACTTAGTGTGGCTCACTGTTTCTTAGCCAGCTTGCTCTTTCCCAGTTTATGTAAGACGATATCTTTCCCTTACATTTAATAATTTAAAGGATTATGAACTGGATAATAAACAAAATACATTTTTGCAGCGTTCTGGTGAACAATATGGACCAAAGTTAAACTTACTTTGGCAATTAGACATATCCTGTGCTGAAACAAACACAGCAGAAGCAATGTAGGATGGCGAACTTGGATAATCAAAGACTCCCTGCAGGCCTGTTGTTGCTTCATAGCGGGCATAGTTCGTAGGTCCATTGCACCTCATAAAAGTGTGTACGAAACAGCACCCAGGCAGCGCAAAACGCTTCCCACACACATGCTCCTGTAGAGCACGGCGAAACATCAAACATTCACACACACAAAATACAGGTACGAATCAGATGTTATACAATCGTTTTTCATTGTTTCCCACCCACATTCAGCCAATGTGGCCTTTAAACAGGAAATGTTTACCAAAACACGTAAATATCCAACACGCTGAAGAGGCTTCGAGCATCCAGCTGCTAGGTCCTTGTAGATGCATCCAGATGGGCCACTCTCTGAGCTCCTCTCCCACATCATAACAGGGTCCCCGACAAACATGTGTAACAGTTCAGAGGCTGACCTCTTTACAGAGCTGTAGAAAAATGAGGCTCAGAAATATGTGTTTGAGGCTTCACGCTACATCCTCATCTTTAGACATGTGCGCTGTATTACTGCAAACATCTGGAGATCTGGATAAATTAAATACCTGAAGGACGTGGGCTTTTTCTTTCTGTTTTTTTTTTTTTTTTTTTTTAATGTCCTGGCTA
>VVHJ01065265.1:10010-20722 GCA_015107715.1 Tylochromis polylepis
GCATCAGTTGGAACAATAAGGGCAGCACAGGGGAGCAGACGGGGCAGCAGAGGTGCAAGTGTAAGGGTGTGCGTTTGTGTGTGTGAATGTCTAGCCGGGAACTTTAAAGACGGACATTAATAACAGAATGTACTGCTGACAGCAGAGGGAGACGTTGAGCAGTCGGTTCTTCCTCTGCCCTTTCACTACAGCTGTCGCATTGACAAGGACAGCAGCGCTCACCTATAAGATTTAAGTTATTACCACAGCCTCACTACAACTCTCAGTACAGTCAGTATTTATGAAGGGAAGATTTGATCTAAACAAGGCTATCAATTACAAGTCTCCTCACCTATCATCCCCAGAGAAACCATTCTATTATCCTTCAGTCATCTATTTCACACTTAATCATCTTCTTTTCTCAGATGACCTAGGAAGAAAGAAAGCTGATGGATTTTTACCACTACTCATTTAAACTCAAACATTTCATGGGATAACTACGATTGCTGTTGAACATGGAGATGAAAAGGCTCCAAAAGCATACAGCGTTCATGGAAAAGATTTCACGCCTTTCTTGAACTCCAGAGAGAGCTGATACATTCACGAGTGCTGTTATTTTCAGGTAAACACCACAAATGAATCAGCACAGGAAGGAGAGAGAGGACTGACAGCTTTCTTCCTTCTAGCAATGTCCCTCATTCTCTGTGTGTGTTTTCATGCACATATTTGTGTATGTGCATATTTCCCTGCAGTCCTGTCCTTCTGTCACAAGAAGCTAAGGATCTATTATTCAGAATGGCCTCATAGTATAGATGCTCTTGCACGCCTAAGGCAGAGCATGGGAGAGTGAGGAGAGAAGACAGAGAAAGAAGACCAGGAAAATGGGAGAGGAAAAAACAAGGATTCAAAAGGCAAGAAACAGAAGAAAGAATGAATAAACTTGACTTTAATTTGTATTTAATAGTATAAAAATCTTGAGTACGTGCCATTTAATTCATGGTCAGACAAATGAGAAAAACAACAGCAATAAAGCTGCAGATGTAAAATCAACCAACGTGTGTGTCTATAACAGAACTACCATAATCAGTCATGCCTGAGGATTTTTTCATACTGAAGAATTAGACGATTGTCAATCAGACGTTTTCCAGATAGTATGGTGGGTCAAAACCTCATGATGCTTTTCTGTGTTCATATTTCCACAAATTTTAACAAGACACCAATACCACTGGCTGAAATGCAGCTTCAAACCATGACAGACCCTCCACCTTGTATTACAGATGGCTGTAGACACTCACTGTTGTAGATTTTCCTGACCCCATCCTTACATATTGACAACACTCTGGACCACTGATTCTCAGTCCAATTGTTGTGAAATTTGGCACACCTCAGCTTTTTCTCCCTTCCATAACAATGTTTTTTGACAGCCACCCTTTCTACTGAGATCATTTCTTTTGAGGCTTCGGTAAACAGTAGCGAGTAGACCAACTGAAGCATCAGATGCATCTCTCAGGTCCTGTGTCTGGATTTTTTCATATTTCTTAAGGACATGACTTCCAGATACTGTTCATCTGCTGTAGGTAGCTTTTAGGCCCGCCACTTTTTCTTTTGTCCTCCTCCAGTTTCCTCAAATTGTTTAAACACGCACTGCACACCATGCTGAGATATGCCAAGTTTTCAACTAATAGATCTCTGGAAATCACTTGTTAGAGCAAAAATACTATTTTATGTCTGTGTTATCTTTGGCATTTTTAACAGATTCAACATAAGAAATTGGAACAATTGATGTGTTTTGTGACAGACTGCTAGTAAGAAATTGCCTAAAAAATGTAAAAAATTGGTTTCTTTTCATCCCTTGAGTTAGTTGCCGTTTTATGCTTGAATGTTTCATAGGTGGGTGTTAAGCAGCTTAACAAAAAAAAAGCAGCCATAGAACCTTGAAAAAGACCTTCAGACATCCTGGAGAACTATTGCTCAAGACCACTTTAAAAAACTCCAAAAAGTCTGGCTCTTTGGAAGCAAAATATAAGGAAATGTAGGATGTTTCAAGAGTTTTACACACTACTTTATGTGTCTTATCTGTGAGCATGTATCCCCATGTTTGTACAACACAGCAGCTAGACTGTAAGTGTATCACAGACTGTGATTTTGTGTGTGCATGCCTATGCATTTTCATACATATCATAATTAAAGCAGTATCACAACTGAAACAGCTCAACAAGATAATATTGTGTCTAATTAAGACTGGGCTTAACCACCTTTTGTATTCAGTCATCTTAGCAGTTTAAAATAAAAGACAAAAGACAAAAGAACGCCCTTTTTGATATTCCACTCGCTGAAAATGATAATTTCCTGCTCACCGATGATTTGGTTAAAGTTGACATTAGCATGGCTCCCTTTTCTTCACATAATCCCTTTCAAATCGTAAATCCACACAACGCTGCGACTTTCTTTGAAGACTCAAAACTGTGAAATCAACACTTTTTCGTGTGTGATATTTCACTACCAGCTATTTCACTGACAGTGAATGGGAGTCTGACTTTGTGCACTCATGAAAGGAACACATTTTTCCCAAAATGGAACTTAAATTCAAAGCTCCCCAATTTGAATTCTGAAACCACAAAATGTTTCTTCATTCCCGTACAAAAAAAAAAATCCCTCCGGATATTATCCAAGGGAGGCTCTTAAGTCAGTACTTGCTCGAGTAAAGCAAAATATTGCAACAGCATTAAAATCTCAAGTCTTCTGCTTTAATGTTTTTATAAATTTAATGTTGGCTTTGTGTGTTCCCTTTCACACCACTTACCTCATTCATTTCCTTTCTTTCATCTTTCTATATTTACCTGTATGCAGTGCAGCAGATCTGTATGATAGTAGCGATCGTGGTGAGCATTGGCAGCAGCTAGCGTTAGCAAGTAGTCATTCCTGGCCTGTGTCGCCTTTGAGTTACAATCACTTCTTTTTGCTTTCAACTTCAAAAAACAGACAGAAAAAAAATGCGTGCAGTATTAAAGTAAACAGATTCATATAATTGTTTAAAGTAATACATCTGAAAGCCCTGCCTAAATAAGCTGGTGTTACATGTCAGGCTCTTACCTTTACACTTGCTTTCTGTAAACTAATTCTTGACTGAAAAAGACCCAGTTTAGACCTGAAAAAAGACAAAAAAAACCAAAATAGAAACAATAGAGTTAATCTCAATGAATAATAATAAGTATCTCATTTTATTTATGTATTGTAAACTTGTAAACTTCCACATTTTTTTTGTATTCACATTTTTAAATTTAACATGTCAAGTAAAAGAAGACAGAAGAGAAGGGTCTAAGGATTTCTACCGCATCTCCATCCTCTGATTCAGACCAGCCTTTATAAACGAACCCTGGCCTGAGCAGAGCAAGACTTGACACTGATAAATGTGAGCCTGATCCAGACACTCATTTATATCAATGACAGAGAGAGCCTGTCTCCTCCCGGCATATGTATCCGTGCGCATGAGCATAAAAACATTTTTAAAAAAGCATGGTTATTTCGATTAAATCTAACACTTGCGGATGCAAATGCTTCAGTGTGTAATTTTCTCTAATTTTCTCTGCCAGTTCCCCGTGCATGAGAGTACCTGTAAAATGCTTCTACTTAAGCCACCCTGCTTTACACCCCGAGTGCTGTTAAAAATAACATTCACACCAATTTCTTCCTGTGTGTTTCTTGTGTCTCGCCATTTTTATCCTCTCAAACACACACGCATGTGCGCATAGTCTCCCATAATGGCACACAGGCGATGGAGTTATTTCTGTGGCTGCTACTTTCTACTGAGCGATAGAGAACAGAAAAGAGTAGATTGGGCCAATCGATGTGAGCGCAAACCAAGGGTTGAGAATTCAATGAAGTGAAAATGTCACCATAGCTACTGCTACCAAGGGATGGGAGGAAAACAACACTCATCAGCACCAGATCAAACTCTGGAACTAATTCTGAGACTGCAAAGCTTTAAGAGTTGAATTCTTAGAGCAGAAACAGGTCAGCTGGCTGTTCAGTGAGAAAGCCTCTTAAGCTTGGAAGGTAATAAAAAAGTAAAGGACAGACACCAGGGTCACGGGGGGAAAAAAGTGCTTTTAATCAACATCAACATTAACTTCTTATATCTGCTGGAGCTATGCTTCAAATTTAGTAATCCATGTTTTAATTAAAGTAAGTACACAAATATCATTCAGATGTGGTTAGCTGATTAATCAAAACTAAAATCAGTCAATCAATGTTTCCACACTATTCTTTACTGTTTCCCTCTTGTTGGTTTTGTGTCTTCTCATCTGTATTTTTTCTCTCTCTTTCAAACACCTGTGTATATTTGTGACTGATTGCTTCTTTCATCCTCGATGACAATGTTTTCCCTTTCTTTATCTCTCTCTCTCTCCAAACAAAAACACACACATTCTCCTTATGAGGTTAACCAGCTTCACTCTCTTGATTGCATTCTCCCTCACAATGGAGACCATCTGTTTAGTCACACGCTTTTTATATTTACATAGAAGTGTGATAAATTAAAGAAATATCCAACATAAAGTTTCTAAGTAATACAAGTGTAGGGAGACAGGATTTACCACCACAAGACTTTGGATGTGACTTGATATTCAGGAGGATTCTTCTCTCATTTTGGTGTTGTGATGATGGTTGTGTAAAGCGCTCTCTTGAGCTTCAGTCACACCAGCCTAGACATCATTCAGCAACCCACAGGCAGTAACTAGGTGAAATGGGTCTCAAAGAGGTATACAGTGCTGCACCAAAAACCTTGCTTTGCCTTTGGTTGCTATCAGCTTGCTGCAGTCACCTGTAGGTTGCACAGAAATGGACTACCACTTCTGGAAGTGGTAGTGAAGCTAGAAAGTGTGGTGTAATCTATATTGCCAAAAGTATTCCCTCACTCACCCAAATCACTGAATTCAGGTGTTCCAGTCACTTCCATGGCCACAGGTGTATAATATCAAGCATCTAGGCATGCAGACTGCTTCTACAAACATTTGTGAACGAATGGGTCGCTCTTAGGAGCTCAGGGAATTCCAGAGTGGTACCGTGATAAGACGCAACCTGTGCAATAAGTCCAGTATTGAAATTTTCTCGCTACTAAATATTCCACAGTCAACTGTTAGTGGTATTATAACAAAGTGGAAGCGACTGGAAACAACAGCAACTGAGCCATGAAGTGATGAACCCTTCCTGTTCCAACATGACTGCACACCAGTGCACAAAGCAAGGTCCATAAAGACATGGATGAGTGAGTTTGGTGTGGAAGAACTTGAATGGCCTGCACAGAGTCCTCACCTCAACCCGACAGAACACTTTTAGGGTGAATTAGAGTGGAGACTGCGGGCCAAGCCTTCTCATCCAACATCAGTTTCTGACCTCACAAATGTGCTTCTGGAAGAATGGTCAAAGGTTCCCATAAGCACACTCTTAAACCTCAAGTAAGGCCTTCCCAGAAGAGCTGAAGCTGTTATAGCTGCAGGGTGGGCTCACATCATATTAAACCCTATGGGTTAAGAATGGGTTGTCACTCAAGTTCATATGCATAAGAAGGCAGACGAGTGAATGCTTTTGGCAATATAGTGTATGAATGTTTTCTTTGTATAATTGTAGGGTCTTTACCTTACAATATAAAGCACCTTGAGGCAACCGTTGTTGTGATTTGGTGCTAGATTAATACAATTTAATTGAATTGAACATTTACGGTCAAAGTAATAGTTGGTTGAAACCTGTTGGTCACATCAATAAGATGAATTGTCTTTGTTTCTGTGTTGTATTTACAAGTTTTACATCATTGGCAAGCATTTTGGGACAAATCAGTGTCTTCAATACAAACAAAATACAATCTACAAGCAATCAAAGCAATCACAAAGAGGTTTTTGGTGCAGCATCTTTGGCGCAGCATCTTCTTTGCAACCAATTTCACCTAAATCCGGTAACTGCACCGCTCAAAACCAAAGACAATAAAAAACTAGAACAGCTCTGTACTGATTTGCAAGTGGACCCAACTCATGCCAGGCAAATATGTGCCCTCCACAGCATAACAGGGACACCAGATCCCCTCACTAAATTTGACTTGGCAACTATCTGAAAAGCCCTACACACACACACACACACACACAGTGTTGAGGCAGACTTACTTTGCCTCTATGTCGGCCTTCTCTCGTATAGCGTGAGCAACCTGCTCACAGTCATAGTATTTTTTCTTAGCTTTGGCCAACTCCTTCACTGACTCCTGCAGCTCTGCTTGAATGCCGCTCAGCTGATCTATTGTCTGTGAAAAGGGAAAAAGAAAACAGGCAAGTGTTTGAAGAACAAGCATACCAACATGAACCAAGTTAACTCTGAGTGAGCACATTGGAAAGATGCAGCAGCAACGGAGAACAAATATTGCTTCAGGAAAAAATGACCAACTCACCTTTTTAAGCTGCTGCTCCTTGTACAGTCTAACAGTCTTAGCGGGCTCTGATATTTGACTCTTGTAATTGTCACATACATTGAGCCTGGACTGGCTCACCTGGACTGTACCTTCTAAATAGGACCTCCACACTGCATACACATTCCTAGTAGGAGAGAAAAAGCACTGAGTGCTGGAAAGTTTCTGCAGCTGGATTATTTAATTAATCCAATATCCATATGCTTGGATATTGGCTACATTTTTTTAAAATGTGGGATTTAAAAAACTGTTTGAGCAAGGAACCACAAGGGGAGAAAATTTGTGTCGCGATGCATTATTTCTGTTTGTCACACTAACTTAGATCCAACTTGAAGTATTCTATTTCAGTGCCTCTGTTACAGTAAATAATGACTCATAACTGTGCTGTAGACCATGACAATTTTTTTCTAGAATACTGAACGACTCCAGCAGGGTATAAATTCAGCCTTCATCTGAGCACTGCGACTGAATGTGAAAGAAATTTATAGATGATGCAAGAAGACAAAGCAGCTTCTAGCTCCTGACTTTATATATATATATGTGCATTTTTCTGTGTCATATGCACGCACACAAACCTACCTATAGTCTGTTCTCTGGTCATCAGGGTTGATTCCAGGCCAGTCTCTCTTTAGGTACTGACTCGCTAACTTCTGCAGAGCCTGAAAGCACAAGAGCACAAAAATGAGGAGCTGGGAATAATTAAGGACCATCTAGCTCCTACTGTTTGATTAATGAATCTCTGCCAAATCCCAGGAGAAGATGCTTTTGATGTTATAGGAAACATGCAGACTGTTAGAATAAAATGAATGTGAATTACAATCGGAGCAAGTTTGTGAACTGCTCTGAGTCAGCTCACTTGCACCTTGTCCAATTTACAGTCATTCAGATGAGAGAAATGGTGTTTAATGTTTGGAATTCATAGGGAATAAAATACATTCAAATATGCAACAGAAAACTTATTCACTATTATCATTATGCAAGAAAAAGGAACATATGGTGAAGACGGGAGGATGGATTTTAATTTCTGTTCAGTGGATATTTCACAGTTTATTTTGGGTATCAGTGCAGAAAACAATAGACTGGCTTTGTGTCAATAAATCCCGAGTCAGTTTCCGAGAAACCCGAGGGCTGCAAGAAAGGGTAACCTACAGTACATCTTCCAGACTGGGTCACTGTGTCAGTAGCAATGAGTCACAAACGCTCTGTCCTCATGTCCCTGTGTTTACATATGTAGGGATGGGTAGCCTTAATAAAAGAACACCTACTAAAATCCAGTCAAGACAGTTTGAGTTTCAAGGTAAATATTCCATTCCTCAAAGCCACCTTCTTCCCTTTATCTTTTATATCAAGCTTCCAGATCTGCATGTAAATCTGATATCATTCCTGTTTACAAATCTCCTCCTTGTTATCCCAAATCACCAACACTTCCCTCTTTCTCCATGCTTCACCCTTCATCGCTTACATTATGATTCTCAAAGGCCTATTTTTTAAATTTAACTATTGTCCCCCCATCCCCTTAAACCAAATCGCATTTACACATACACACATCCTTTCTCTGCTCTTTTTTTCTAATATCAAGCTACTGAGCTCTCTTTTACTTTTGTCTCTCCCATTATAACATACTCTACTGAATTACCTTGTATCTCTCTTTCTCATCTAGCTCTTTTTTTACCTTTCACAGATGGTGACTGAGGCCATCAAAGAACAGTTCTTTCTCTAGTTCCCTGGACCAGATATTTGTTTCCCTCCAGCTGACACACAGGCTTGTGTCCTGGGGGAGATTGTGCCCTAGTGACCCCTGGCATCCACTGTCTAAAAACCTCATAAAAAAAAGGGAGAGTAACTCTTTTATGAAGACAAAAGAAAAAAACTGCATTATCTCCTAAATGTCTCAACTGGAGTGAACTAAACATGTTTTGTAGTATTTTACATGACGTGCAGTGAGTAGATTAATAAAGAGAGTCCAGGTTTAGTTTTATTATCTATTTGTGCCTTTATTTTGCACAAATAAAGGCACAAATGTATTATATCGGGCTATCTGGAAATAGGATGACATTCACCAAAGGCAGTGGGTGAGGTTTATCTGTTGTGTCGCTGCAATTTAGTTCTGGGTAAACGTTCAAAGACAGTGAGATGCAGCAGTGCAAACAAGATTTCTTAGTTTCACTGGCAAGAAATGGAAGGATAAAGAAACAGCAAAAACAAAGTAAACAAATAGGCAAGATTACTAGCATCAGTAACCTTGTGGCATGAAAACACATAAAGATCAAGAACAGTCATCCTCGCTCTCTTTTTCTCACTCTTACCAACAGGCTGGAGTGGATCTGGATGGCACTGATGAAAATCTCTGAGCCTCAGCTTAAAAATGTGAAGGGGAAGACAAAACGTAAAGAAAGAAACCAACATGAAGTCAATGTCTTCCTTGTCTGCAAACACTCACCATTTACTCTCCGAGCTGCAGTGAAACTTGAAAAAGTGAGACGCAAGTAAAGGTGTGCCTTACCACTGCAACCAACCCACATGAAAAGGCACAACTTTTACTTTGAAGCCGACATTCTCCATTTCCAGTTTGTGTTGCACTTTTCACAGTTTCACTGTGGGAAGTAGTTTGCAAGTATTTGCAGATAAGTCAACACCTTCCATGTAAAATATGAGCAACCATGGCAATCTGCTAACAATTAATTGCAAGTAGGTTTTTGGTGCAGTGCCATATACCCCTTTGCAACAGATTTCACACTAGTGACAGCAACCTCCAGAAACCACTCGCCAACTGGTTACCAGGAAGTCACTTACCAGTCTCTAGGCCTTCATGGTCAGGGCTTTAGCAATTGATTTCACACCGACTATCACCAGGAACCCTTCACAGCGGGTCAGGTAATATTCATTTTCATCTGGTGGTCACCGACTGCTGTCTGAAGCCTCAGAGAAATCCCTCTAAACACTAAACTTCTCAAACAGTCTGATTAGACACTCATCTGCAGAACTTTCCAAAACCAACAAACTAACATTCACGCCCACTTCACATGACGATTATCCATCTGTCCAGCGCAGTGAAGAGAAGCTGCGTTTGAACCTCTCTTCCATTTTCATTCTTGTCACAACTGCACATCTCTTGTTACAGTATTGCATCTCTCTGCTACTGCAGCTAGCTCTTAATCCACTCCACGTTGAGGCCACCCATATGGAAAAGCAACAGAGAGAAACATTTTACTACCAGATGGGATTCTAAATATTTTTTGTTTGTTTGTTTGTATTTCTTTTACATATGTGAATTCATAACAACTTTAAGCACTCCCGATTTCTGACTTGAGTGGTCTGTTCCTAGTGAAGAGATTCTTTCCACTGCTATGGAACAGCTAGGAGATAGAGGATGTTATGCCATAGAATACTCAATTTCAAAGCTATCAAACTACATTTTGACCTCTAGTTGTCTTCAGAATGAAAAAAAGCCATCACTTAGGTAAGGACAGGACATTCTCACATTCAATATGAACCTGTGGGCAAATTCACACTTAAACAAATCTGAATTTGCCTTTTATTTAAAGGTGAAAGTGCCTTCAGAAGCAAACCAAAACATAAAGTAGCAGGAGTGGCCACTACACTATTAGAAATCAACCACCTCCACATCCTTACTTGAAACCTTTTTTTTTTTATGCCAGCACACAACTTGGAGCCTCTTAGATCGGCCTACAATGACAGAGCTGTTATCAGAGTAAGAGCAATGACTGAATGGTGAGAAGGACACTGACTGATTGATATGTGAAATCTTCCCTAAGGTGCTCTTGGCCTATTCAGAGGATGCTCTTCAGTTACTCCTGGCTCATCTTTTTATTCCAACTGCTCTTGCTACAGCCTCCCTTTTTCCCCTTCCTCTCTATTTTCATGCAGTATGCTTTGTTCCTTTCTATTTTTTCTCATTCTCTCTCTCTCACTCTCTCCAGCTTCCTTCTATTCGTTTTCTATAGGACATCTCATCCCTCCATCCTCCTTTCTCTGCTCTCATCACCTGACAACCACCTGAACAGCATGTTGCCATAGCAACTCCTCTGCCCTCCCTATGTGGTCTTGGTGAGTTGGAACTGCTCCTTTTAGTAGTGTGTGTTTATGTGTGTGTGTCATAAACACACACACACACACACATAAACAGACATATATCCTGTTTTTGTGATCAGAGTGGCAAAACAGGGTACCCAGACTGGAGGATATCCTGTGTGTGTGTGTGTGTGTGTGTGTGTGTGTGTGTGTGTGTGTGTGTGTGTGTGTGTGTGAGAGAGAGAGAGAG
>VVHJ01065265.1:20797-33485 GCA_015107715.1 Tylochromis polylepis
GAGAGTAACAGAAGCGTTGAGAAACAAAGGAAAATAGAAGGAAGAAGGAAACAGGCTCAGTTCTGCGTATTTTAGGCATATGAACTAGTAAGCCTCGCTAAACATCCAGTAATTATGTTTATTATTATAAATATGTGAGTTTTCAAGCAACTTTTAAAGGCATTACCCCATGTAGGGCATGTGAAAAGGTAAATGACTCACACAACTGGACATTAAACTGTATTTAACCAGCCATGATGTTTAGCTGCGCCGATTTGTGCCAGTGTGAGAAAAGAGCAGATAACAGCCACAGCTAGCGAGAGGTCGCCCTGCGATACATATCCTGAAAGCTCTACTCATCCAGCACCCTCACCTAAACCAAACACAGCTGTTCCTGTACCGAGAATGCAGCTGACGCATCACCTACTATGTGCTACACAGGACTACTACACAGGCTGTATTGTTAGGGTCGGCTGGTCGATTATTTGCAACTGTCTGAGGTTTGACAGTCACCTGTGTTACTTTGACAAGAAGAGAGGCAATACACCAATAGCTTTGCAGGACTGATCAATTATTTTTGATGAGCAGTGTTTTGAGAACACGCCTGCATTTTTAGAGTTGTGGACTAGTGTTGTGCTATATTTATTTACTTAGTATCGATCTGATACCAAGTAAATACTGTACCAGTATTGGTGAGTTTAAACTCTGCAGGAGTTTGTAAATCACAGCTTAAAACATGAGGCCTTGAATGCAAACACATAAGAATTAGCATATTTCAATATCTTTGGGCTAGTAATCATTTTATTAAAGAACGCACATCCTGCTACATCTCTCTCTCATCTCTAGAGAAAAACAATATCATGATGATAACTGGCCTTTTTTTCTTCCTCAATCCCATTATCTTTATCACACAATAGCTCTTGTGGTGAATGACTGATTGTTAAAGTTTTATTTAGTGAAGAGTGTCTGGAAATCAGATGAATATGAACTATAAGTCTGCTGTTATCATTGCAGAGAAAAATGAGGATGTTAAAATGATTCCATATGCTGCAAATACAAGCATCAAAACCTAGCTTTTCATGATGTTTATCTAATAATAATGCTAGCAGGTAGCATGCACGCCACACTCTGACAGATTTAGCTGATTCATAATAGCGTGAATCCCCCCTGAACCACCCCATCCTCCCTCCCAATACTGTCAAGGAGTGCCTGTGTGAAAGAGGCACTGATTACAGGACAAAGTGTGATGACACAACTGCTACTCACTGGTCTGAATGATGACTGTACTTTATCTGAAATATTTACAGTCACACCCAAAATTTGTCCGGAGCAGGCTTTTAACTGTCAGAAATAACTCATGATTACACTTGAGCGACTGCGGAAAGAGGAAGTGATGTTACCCAGTAAGAGCAGATGTTAAAGTTATAATTTATAAGTGGCTACCAGTTTCTATGCTTCACTCATCCCTTCACAATTTCTTTGTTTAGTTTATTACTCTTCTGTCGGCTGCAGATCCTGCTAAACACAATCACCTTGATACTTCTGCCTCGTGTTTACTCCCTCTGTTCCACTCACTTGTTTTCTCCTGTCTGCGTCTCACTCACTTTTGCCCATTCTCTAGCTGCTTTCTCTCCCTCTGTCTCTATCTGCCTCCCTTTGCATGTCTGCCTTTCAGCCCACCCTCACTTTCTCAACTACCTCCAAGATCAATATACTTGATTTCCTCTCTTGTCTCATCCAGTCTTCACTTATCTGCCCCTGAAGCTCTCTGCTTCTTGTTTATGTGTGTGCAGGGTTAGGGCGCCTCTGACATCCACATCTGCAGAATAAGCTACAGTAAAGAAAGGGATCAATGAGTGGAGGATGAATTGAAGAGAAGCAACATACAGGACAGTGTGAGTATGTGAGAGAACAGGGAGATAAAAGAGAAGCTGTCACTTTCTTCATCGCAGTCTCTCCTTTTTCCTCAGACTCTATTAACCTTGAAATCAATGCAAATGAAATAGCATAACAATATCTAATATCAGACACATTAGAGATAAATGCATGATTAACAAGACAGCTACAGTATAATGGATGTGTGCATGAGATCCTGTTACATACAGTTTGAAGACACAGTGAGAGCACTACAGAGAGGTGAAAGAGTGAAGAAGGAAAAAGATGGAAAATAAAATGCAAAAGCACTAGTTTCAGTGTATTTACAATATTCAGATCTGATGTTTACACTGAATCTGGCTCTGCTGCAGGTTTCTTCCTTTTAAAAGGCAGTTTTTCCTTCCCACCGCTGCCAAAGTGCTTGCTCATAGGGGGTCGTCTGATTGTTGTGGTTTTCTCTGTATTATTGTAGTGTTTTTACCTTACAATATAAAGTGTCTTGAGGCGACTGTTGTTGTGATTTGGTGCTGTATAAATAAAACTGAATTGAACCTAAGAACTCATGTATGCTTTTTAAAAAAAAACTAAATATTTTCTGTCAGAGAACACAACATAAATCAATAATAACCAATAACATTAATGCTGATTTAGCAGAATTAACAATACAGCACAGTAGATACAGAGCAGCACAGAAGGCATGCCTTTTTGGGGCAGTACAGTGAAGTATGACCCCAGCCTAAAACTATTCCAGTAATGCTGATTGTGGGAGGGAGAATAAGGGACAAACAGCTAACCCTTACATGCAAACCCACACACTCAGAAAACATGGAGCTTTTGATTGATGGCTGGTAATTGTGGCTGACTCCTGTGCAGGGGGCGGGGGGGATGTCTGGTTTGACATAGTGAAAGGACAAAGGTTAAACGGCAGCATTTTCCTTCTCGATCTGTTGTCCTCCTACATCTCCCAGCTCTCAACTTTTTTCTTTAGCTATTCTGTTAAAGAGTCATGTCCATTATTCCCCTGCCTCACTGAAGGCTGATTGGCTTGATTTTCTTGACTCATCACCAGGGGTCGGCTACCTGAGTGTCCGGCAGAGAGAGATGAGAGCTAAACCTTACGTGTGTAGTAAAATCCTATTTGGGGGGGGATCCTGTTTGCTTATTTGATCTTGAAACAACATCTATTTGTCATTCATCATGCATTTATATAAAAAAAAGAAGAAGAAAAAAGAAACAGTACACTACGACATTCCTCCACAAACACACACCTACAATTAGGAGGGAATCTATTGTCCTACTAAGTCAGGGGGCTGTTGCTAGGCAACCTCTATTTCTAAGGTGAAAAAGACAACGCTCAGGGAGACTAGTGAGAGACAGGGAAAGCTAGATAGAGGGAGGGATATAATGAGCATCTGAAAGCAGGGGGAGGAGGGGCTGACCACAGGAAACGCTCACTTAATCATTCAAACCGCATGCAAATAAAGACATTCATCCTCTAACACACACAAACAAGCACTTTCCTCTTTTCCTTCTCTCTCCTGCCATCCTCATCCATGTCTATGCATGGTGAGGATACTAGTGCTGCAAAACAAGGGTTGGTTATATAGACAGCTGCGAGGAGGCATATCTGTATGTTAATATGTGCTTAAGAGCAGGACGGGTTATGTATTACAATAGTTTTTAATAAGCTCCAGGAGGATTTTTTTTTTTTTTAGCTGAGAACACTTCTCGGTGACTGTATGGATGTGTGTGTGTAAATGTCATGGGAGCTTATGCAGAGCAACATCAAATACAATGGAAATCAGACAGTCTCACAGTCTTGGCTGGAAGCACTGCTTGGCTTCTTCTTAGACACAACTTAACTAACACTCAGTATCACAAGTATGCTGACTCAGCCTTCTACTGGGAAATGTATTTTGGTTTTTTCATGTGTCCCAACAAATCAGCAGTACACTACAAAGTGGCTGTCTTGTGGATGAAAATAATTTCATGCTATGTAAGCAGCTCAGCCACATTTAAAATGACAGCGGTGTGAAAAAAAGCAGCTCTGGAGTGTTTCAGCAGTACTAGTACTGTCAGACGTTGAGGTAATGCACCTATCAGCTGTTTCTGGGCCACAATTAAACTACAAAAATAGAAGAAGGAAGCCTCACTGACTATCAGGTGCTGGTAAAATGTGTTGTGATGTGAACAGGAGAAACATGCTGAGCCGAAAAATAATACAGTCATACAAAAAGTCCTGTGTGGAACATAAGAAATGAAGATGAGGCCCAATGCAAACTCTCCTGCACCTAACCACTGTTATGTGAGAGTGGTTGTGGGTGAGTGGGATCATCAAAGAATGATTCCCAGTGAATCTGAATGGTGCTTTTGCTTGAAATGTCTATTCCTTCACAATGAGAAT
Organism: Tylochromis polylepis; assembly: GCA_015107715.1. Taxonomy (NCBI): domain Eukaryota; kingdom Metazoa; phylum Chordata; class Actinopteri; order Cichliformes; family Cichlidae; genus Tylochromis; species Tylochromis polylepis. Next base: position 25,056 of record VVHJ01065265.1, read on the forward strand.
CAGTCTCAATGCCGCACCTAATAGTACCTTTAAACAGCACTTCAAAGTGTGGCAGGTTTCTTATAAATTTGTCTATTATTATCAAACTATTCATCAAGTGTTACTGAATGAGTACTTTACTCAAACTGGCTTCAGTAAAAAAAAGAGCTTTGAAAAGACATTTGTGTATAATCTAAAAGACCATGTCTCGGTTTGGAGTTCTCATATTGAAAGCCAACCTATTAAAGAAGGCAATTGAAGCCATTTTCATGAACAGAGGTGCATGTGAGACAGCAAATCACCATTAGATTGGACTTCAGGGGGTCTTTAAACTGCCAGTTTTATAGTAAAAAGCACTCTGTGACCGGTGACTGCACCCATGTGAGAATCATGCAAACAACTGCTTTCGGTGAATTCACTGCAAGCTGCAAGTGGAGATCATGTATGTTACTGAGTGGATGCCGTGCTTAATTACATGTAGCAACCTTTTTCTGACTTATAAGAACTGCAGCATTTTATCAAACTGGAAACAGAAGAGAAAGAATATACAAAAGAAATAGGGAAAATAAACAGCGAAACATTTGCCAATAACTACACAGGAACAAGGGAAGTGAAACCAAATGTGGCCTGCAGCACATGTGTGAGTTTTTAATCATCTGAAGAATGAATCAAAAAGAAATCTGAAAGCCTCACTTTGGAAAGCTCTTAACTTAAGCAGGCTGCCAATGCAGTATGCACGTCCTTTCACATTTATTTAAATCTTTTTTCTTTTACTGGCAAATCAACTAAGCATAAATGTATAGTTTTTACTGGCACAGATTGAGGACCCTCTGCAAACAGTGGCATAAATGATTAACATTTACTTAATGTTAGTCAATACTTTTATTACAGTATTAATTAAACTACAATTATTAAAATAATATATTGAGTTTCATTTTATTATCTCAGTTTATTAGAGATAAAGCACTGGATGAAAATTAAATTACCCATGCAAGGCTTCAACATAGACAGCACAGGACTTCTACTACCAAAGAGGTCAAAACTGGAAAATCAAGGTGCAACTGAAGTGAGAGCAAGATGAAAGATCTAAGTGATAATAATTCTTGAGAAAGCTGTCACTCATCTGCTCCGTCATCTGGCTGAGGTGTAATATTTGACTCACAGCACTGAAACTGCTTTATTATTACTAATGACGTTCTTATGTGCTCAGATAAATGGGACTATTTTAGTTCTGCTCAACTTATCTGCAGCCTTTGACTCCACTCATCACACCTTTCTAGTTGACAGATTATTGAAAAGGATTTCATCACACTTATCTGACAGACACTTCAGAATCCATAACAGTAACTAAATGTCTTCATCAGCTCCTCTGTTCTGTGGGATCCCTCAAAGCTCAATCCTTGGACCAATTCTGTTTTCATTACATACTTAATTAATCCTGAATCATCTTGACAGCATTGCTTACCTGTACTTTTCTGTTAATCCAATAAAAGGCTCTGCTACCTCAGTGAATGTTTCACCGCTATTAGTGACTGGATGTCTTCAAATTTCCTCTGTCCTAGTAAAACTGAGGCTCTTGCATTCCAGTTCTGCTTCTCTATGGAGACTGGTCTTTAGCTTAGCCCTCTCACTAGCAACATCAAATCATATGCTCAGAGTCTTGGTGTTATTTTTGTCCACATTTTTGGGCTTACTGCAGTCTTAAGTTTCTTTTATCTGACAAACATCTTGCCCTTATTGTCATCCAACGAAACTTGGAATTCATTTTAAAATTATTAGTTACATATAAAGCCCTACATTGCAAGTCTCCTGCATATACTGTAGACATTCTGACACCTTATTCCACTAGTCAGCCTAGCTGGTCTCTAGAGACTGCTCCATGCTCCTATTTTAAATCTAGAGGCTTCTGTAGCACCTACACTTTGGAACAATCTTCCCCAGCCCATCAGTTTTGGCTGAATCAGCGGTTTGCTTTAAACTTCTGGAAAAAAAAAAATTATAGAATGATTTTGACCGTAAGCTTGCATGTACCCTATTTTGGGATACGTACACTTGTATGTTTTAAAGTCGTGCACTTAAAACCTCCCTGCTTTTACTTTGGTTGTTATCAGGCTGCACCAGTTGTGAGATGTAGCAGGGGAACGCTCTTGGTTTCTGCTTTGTGTCGTACTTCTTTCAAGTTTCAAGTGGACACTTTGCGAGAATTTTCCATTGTCTAAAGGTGATTGCGAGAATCTGCTAGCAATCAAAGCAATCACAAGCTGGTTTTTGGTGTAACACCCCCAGTTCACCCAGCGACAGCTAGCAAACCTCCAAAAACCAATCAACAATCGCTCAGGTAACACACACTTTTCCCTAGTAACTGGAGTTTGCCAGGGGGTTCCCAACCAGTTTCTGTGACTGAGAAGTAAGGACATCCTTCTTGAATATCATAGCGTTTTTATATTAAATACTGTGTAGAGGATGACGAAAAGGGCTGTGTTAAGAAGGCACAATGAATTCAGTCCAGAGGTGCATAAGAAGATGGAGAAGCTGAATATCTTTAAACCGTATATAGTTCTTGTTTTAATGTATGGATTCCCATATTTAGCGACAGTCCAGCCAGACTTGCCTGTGCATAGTCCCGCTCCAGTTGTCCTTTCTTCAGACTATAGCTCCTGCAAAAAGAAGAAAAAGAAACCTGCTGAAATGTACAGAGGATAAATGAAACAACAGATAGATTCATAATATATATATATCACAAAAGATAACATGTAGGAATACAGATAGCACATAACTCATCATCAAAAGCACCAAGACCTATTGCTTTGTTGCACAGGAGGCAGAAGAAACAGACCTGATCTTTATTTTCAGTGGCACTTTGTGTACTGTTGGTTCATTATGATGAGAAAGCACAAATGCTGCAATCCCACTGAGTATGTCAGGGGAGAGCTCGGTGACCACAACATTATGCAAGGATGGAATTACCACTCTCTCTTTATTTCTCAACAGTTCTTTCTAAAAATACCTTCTGAATTTATGACCCACAAAAAGCGAAAACTCCAACGACCTTTCCCCTCGCCCTGTTGTTGTGACTCAACAACATCCCGGCAGTGAAGAGACAGTGACAGCTCTTATCACAGCCCAATAATATGCAGAATTAACATTACATATGTGATTATATAAACACATACATATTTTGGCCATGAATGTGAATGAACAAAGCAGCATCCACAGTCGAGATGACCGGGGCACAAAAATTGTATCTAAATATTTTTATATATATCTCACTATGCGTGAGTAACATGCATTCTCGAGTTAAATGTATAGCTCACCAGATGTGAGCCCAGCTAACTAACTTAATACCACTTTTAGAGTTTTTTACAGATCTCATCACACTTTCACTGTGATTTATTTCTTAGAAACTTGCAAGGGGTTGCTGTGGATGGTTACTGAAGCTGTTAAAAAACAGTCACTACAGTACAACAGCTCCATGGGAAAAGTGTCTTAAATTAGTTGGTGCTAAATAGCAAAAAGGTCCAGCAGAGTCAGAAAAAAGAAAAATAACATTAAACCAAGAAGTGCATCAAAAGGCACTGTCGGGATTTGAACCAAGGATCTCCTGTTTACTAGACTGGCGTTTAACCAACTAAGGCACAGCGCCACACCCCCAACACCCTGTTTAAGTAGTTGAAGAGAGGCATGGCAGCAAAGCAGGAATGTCTTTCTAGGTTTTTTCAAAAGAAGTTCAGGTCAGACCAGAAACAAAGCCATGGATCAATTCTACTAACACACATTTTTAGCTATTCCGAAGGTCATGACTGAAACAATGATCACATTTTTTTTTTTTTGCTATTTAAGACTTGTATTACCCAAATAAATAACTAACTTTAATTTTGATGTATGCCACCTAAGAGAAAGGCAACAAGACTGCAGACATTTTCCTCCCACTCTGGGTTGCTAATGTGGATGGAGACTCTTTGGAAAAACCCACTAGCGTGGATGAGAGTTATTCTCACATGTAAATGAGGGTATTCTGTTAAAGTGTCAAGAATAACCTAATCATTAGCATTAACCTTTAGTTCACTCACATGTAGATATCCAGAGCTCTCTGGCCCATGCAGAAGTACGCTTGATCACTGGGTAACTTGTTCAGGCTTTATTGGACAAGGACTTTTGCACAATTTATTCTTTGTGTGAAACAACAAATAGCAGATTGGCAGAAATATGAGACTCAGTTAAAGTTGGGGTGGGCGGTGGGGTGGAATATAAACTACTATCTACTACCAGAAATGATCTGTATCTGGAAGAAGACGTATACTGACTCCATTATAGGCATTACAAGCTGGTGCTTACACCCACTCAAAATACCTTCGGAGCAGCACTGCTGTAGCTCAATGTTAATCTAACATGGCTTTGAGAAATGAGCACCATTATCCCCTGGTTTTGAAAACGCAATGGCTCGAGGCCTTTTGCTTTGTATCATCAGATAAAGCAGCGCAGGGTATATTCAATCCCAGTATGTATCCCATGTTGACATTGCTGGAATAATTACAATCACACTTTTTATTATTGTACAATATATTTTAACTTCAAGTCATTGAACCAATGCTGTCTTAAATCCGATCAAGACAACAGACTGTTAACAGCTAAAATTAAGTACCACCAGGAAAGAGAAACAGTGGAAGAAGACACAGAGGGAAAGACAACACTGTAAGAGTAGACAGCATAATTACCACCAATGCCCTGTATGATAATTACAGCCCAAACAAACAGGGTAGTGCTGCTTGTCAAACCTTTCCCCAGGCATCATTTCTGTGTTAAAGCTGCTATATCCAGTCTGGTTTCCAAACACAGGCTGCTTAGCGAATTTCTTTTAAATAAGAGATTGTATTAAACCTGCAGCACTGCCATTTATCACTGATCTGCTGCAAGAGGCCGGAGCATGTGTTTACTGTTTAACCCCACCCCGTGCTTGTCAGCTGAAATACGACACGCACACTCCTCCAAACAGGCCTGTCCACATGTGGGCTTAGTGTCTGTTCTCTGAAAGGGACACAGGCTTTGCAATACACAGGCCTTGTTGGCGCAGTAGGCAGCGCGTCAGTCTCATAATCTGAAGGTCGTGAGTTCGAGCCTCACACAGGGCAGAAGTTTTAAAATTCTCAACTCTAAGCAACCACTGCGAAAACACTAAGCACCTGTGCTTCGAAGTGAAACATCGGACAGATTTCTTGCATTAGATGTGACTAAGTCACAGAGGCATGCCCCTGCTAGTTGCTCCAAGAGTCTTGGAACTCTGAATTGAATACCTTGACAAACTTGTTAATTATACCTTGAAAAATCTTTCCTGCCTTTAAGGCAAAGCACACTCAAGACAGCACAGTACCTTCACTTCACTCATAAAAACAACTGTCAAAACTAAACTAAAATCATTTCATGCTACATGTTAAAGAAGGAAAAAGTATAGTGCTCATAAATACAAATACCTAAAGAAGCATTGCTGGGATTCATATCAAAGATGTGCTGTTTTAACAACAGGGGCACTCCTTAGAAAGCTGTCCTAATGGCCATGTTTTGGGCTCTGGGGCTACTGTGATAATGAAATATATTAGCATATAATCTGAATTGATAGCCAAGGCTAACACAGGTGGGATTAACGGTATTCAGGGTGTTTGTATCACATTGCATAGGTCTATGGTTACACACAGTTACACAGTGGCATTCTTGCATGCAGTTATGCCTCATGCATACCATCAAAGCCTAAAGGCGATGGCTCAAAAGTTCTGATGAACAGTGTTCCTTTGTCTTTTCCACAGCAGGGGCTAAGCTAAAGGGCAAACAAATATACAAGCACAAACAAGTTACTCCTATATCCTATAACTGGTTATACTTTATCATGATATATATGCACTGCCACAACGCTGCCTTTCTAAAATTGTTGGTTAGAATGTGAGGGGTATCTGTGCTGACACTGAGTAAAGGATTTCCTTCTTTGACCAAAACAGACACAGTATCTGCCGGTGTCTTAAATTAAGTGTCTGCAAGTGTCTTAAATTACTTGGTACTAAAGAGCAAAGGAAAATATTATTAAACCAGGAACTGTAACAAAGCTGCATCAAAAGGCACTGCTGGGATTCGAACCCAGGATCTCCTGTTTACTAGACAGGCGCTTTAACTAACTAAGCCACAGCACCTACAATAACAGGCACCAGGACATCAATTTCACAATCAGGACACATCCGATTTCACTAAAACCCACTAATGTCCATTTGCCGTTTGAAAATGAGAGGATGCAAAGGGGTATGTAACCTATATAAACAGCAAGCACCTCATCATAGACAATGCTGTCAGTGGGTCGACTGCTGTCTGGTTGAAAAGTGAGCCAGAACAGGAAACAGAGAGACAGTGGAGCTGCCCATAGGTTCTGCATAGGACCAACGCAGAACCATAAATCTGCCTTTACACTGACCATACCATAGCAAATACACTTGACATGACAATGGCAGAGAGGCATCAAACAAAGTATTTTGAGTTGACACTCTTCTTTCTTTTTACCCTTTTTATTCTTTTTACCTAAGCTCACTTGATATAGAAGTTAAAATAGAACCGCATTTTCTGATTGTGCAGTAACAGTGCATATCAACAAGCGCACTAGAGGATAAGACTGCAGGGTTTCAAACCAGAATCTCCCGTTTACAAGAATTTAACTGAACCTGTCTCATTTTCAGCTCTTAAATAAGTTCATCTGCAAGCAGGCCTGCTCTGGAAAAGAGCAACTCAAGATAAAGCATTAGAAAATCAACTGCCTGTGCTATCTTTCTTGAGTTTAACACACTATGGCATGAACCAATCTCAAGATGCACAAGATTATTGCACTAGATGTAATGGTCCTGCTCCTGCAAGTTCTCCTGTAACTGCAGTGGAATGACTTAGTCTCATACTGTGAAAAACCTGTTGGTATACCTTGTTGGTATAAGAGAATCTTTTTTTTTAAGGCAAAGAAGCTAGGTGCAGTTTTCAGCTTAAGAAAACCTTTATAATTTCTTCTGTATGACCAATCCCCTAAAATGGTTTAAACTAAGGTGCTTAACTTTCAATAGCTCCAAACAGGTGTAATGTCCAGTTTCTGGATCTGTCACCTAAACATATCACAGCACATATGATGATTGTTGGCTCTATTCACACATAATCGATTTCAGTATACCTGTGTATCAGAAAGGCAACCCTGAAACATACAAGTCAGAAACTACAAACACAGAAATGCTGACAAACACTCATCCTCACTGGGATCTTTGGACATGTCTGGGCTTTTCATGCTGCCATGGTTACAATTCAGTGGAGCCTGCATATGTAAACATCGACACCCAATTATCAGCTCGAAATGTCATTCACACCCATTTTGCACATTCATGAGAAACTGTGTTCCTAAAATAGTGAAAATAAGCTTAATAGGCATTTCAGAGTGAGGTCTTAAAAGTTATACAGATTTAAGTAGTTGTCTATTTGAAGATTATACTGTACTTCGTGTTTGTGTCTATCTGCATTTGCCTTCTTCACCCCCTGCTTTTGTTCAGCTAACAATTCACATCTATCCCTTGAAAACCTCTCCATACCCTTACTGCACCTCTGTTTCGTGCCTCTCTCCCCTGCTTTGACCCTTTCTCTCTGGCTTGATGCACTCCGCTTCTTAACTACTTTTTCTCTACCCTCCTCCTTTTGTCCGCCCACCACAGGCGCGTGTGCGTAACTGAATGGTGTACGAGTTGAAAAGCCAGCATGTCAGCATCAGCTGTGTGTAAAGAAGAAAGGGAGGGAGAAAATGTGCAGGCTTGCAGATGAGTGTGTGTCCGACAGGAAATACTTAAGAGCCTGAGAGTGGACACAGTGTATGTGTGTGTTTGCCTGTGCGTGAGTGCTGAGGGCAAGAGGAGCAAGAGGCTGAAAAGCAGAGAGAGGAAATGATCAAACATGAGAAAACAGCTGAGATCAATGGTTAATGGGACACAGACTGAGATCAGTGACAAAAGGATAAGCAACATGAGTCACAGAGTGAGACAGAGGCAGAAGAGTGGCCATGTTTTCACACTGGTGATCGACACAAGGCATAATACAGCAGATTTGCTGCAGTCTTTCCAAGACCAAGCTGGCATTCAGCTCAAAACATGTTTACGTCATCTCAGAAAAGATCATCCATCCATCCATCCATCCATCCATCCATGCATGGCTGGAGCCTATCTCAGCTGTATTAGGGCAAGAGCCAGGGTACACCGTGGACAGCAACAGTGCTAACCACCGTGCCACCCTCAAAAGAATTTTCCTGATGAAATCTGAGTTCCCTGTACAGTAAATTCATTCTATTCAGGGTGTGTGCTAGTATTAAAGACAACAGTACTCATGTATTAGAATAAAAACTCATCTCACCAGTTCTCTTCCCACACACCTTTGCTATAGCCCCAGAAAACACTGACA
>VVHJ01065265.1:33505-44910 GCA_015107715.1 Tylochromis polylepis
AAACACTGACAGGCAATAAGTAAACCTCTGATCATGTGTTTAGAGTTACTGTTATCTCTGTCCTTAAAGACTAAAATACTTTCTGTGACTGTGAAGGCGGCTGCTGCTCAATAATGGCAGATATTACTGTTTTTCAGATTTTTTAAAATATATTATGACCAGGTTAAAGAAATCACAGTGACACTTTTACCATTACTCCATGATATATTGTTTTCTAAAGATATAATGGCAAAAGCGTTTGAGGCCATGCTTAGGTGTGAACCAGAAACCTCTTTTCTTTTGCCAACTAAGCCACACGAACAAAAACCAGTTATTGCAGACTTTGGATTCAGCAAACATATGGCACTTTATTTGATAAAGAAAATACATATAATAACTGCCAGCTTCCATTCTGAAAATATAGTGAAAGTCTTACAATTGGAACAACCATTTGGTGCCAGCTTAAAGTCACAGTAGCTCCTCCACATCCTTGAACAAAAGCCACCTGAGTCACTGGCCAAACAATTTCCAGCATCAGCTGGAATGCTCTTTTATTATGACCTCGTCAACTGTGTGACCCATCCAGCAACACAAACAATTGTCTGGTTTGTGATATCTGATTTTTTTGTCAGTGTCTTCAGATGAATCAACTTTATGACGATGAACAGTCTCATTAAAATGGCTGCATTCGAAGTTCTGAAGTTACCTACAAAATCTGAGCTCCTACTGCAGTTAATTTATTCCTTAGATGTGTTGAGGCAAGTTAAAACTAAAGAATCGTTTCTCCCACTGTAGTTTTACTGTCACATTTTTACTGAATGACTGAAGTATTTTTAATTAATTCATATGCCACTGATATATGCCACTTTAAATTTTTGTATTCATAACTTAAATCTGTAAAAAAATTTGTAACTAAAAATGTTACAAATTAAGTAAGTACTGTGCTTTAGACTCACTGCTGCATGCTACAGATATCACTGCTAGAAAGAGACAGAGAGAGAAGATGTCAGCATATAGGCAATATTAAACACAGATGTAGCTTCCAGGGTGGAAAAACGGAGTCAAAATGGACATATCTTAATCCTCCACTCCATCTGAAGCACGCCAGGTGGCAATAGCTGTGGTTGCAAAAAGACTTATGATCCTATACAAGTATATGGGAAAACGGCTTTTTGCCTTGACCTCTGTTAACATCTTTCCTGAGGAGTTTATGGCTCAGTCACTCGTTTTGGGTCCTTTTGATCATACCATGTTACAAAATGGATCATTACCAGTGGATGAAACCAGACACAAATTGGCTAACAACTTGTAAAGAAGCTTCTCGGATGAGAGGTGAAACGTCTTCAAGCAACTTAAAGATGTCCAGTCGCTTTTCTTTCCAAGCTCCTTAGATCACCACGACGTGGATGACTTAGAATCTACACACCTTTCTTGACATTTAAACTGTCCCAACAAGTGGACTGATGAAGGAATTTTATTGGCATTTTAATGTGAAAAGATTTTAGCCACTTTGCTTCTGCTGTACTTGATAGCTGAGAACACCGTCAATGGTCCCAACAGCTGGCCAATCAACTTGCCCAAGAACTGACTCTGGACCATTGGTTAATGTGGAACCCTGTGTTTAGAGTTACTGTTCCTGTTTTTTTTTTTAATTAGCTAAACCTAATCGTTAAAGCTCCTGCTGGTCGGTAAGGATGGACATTGATTCTAATATTGTTAGTGAGTGTACTGAAAGGTCAGATTTGATTTATGATTGAAAATGCAGCTGTTTATTTTTCTGAGAGACAGTGCAAAAACAGAGTAGAAAAAAAGGCTTCACGGAACTCAAAAAAAGCATGCCAGCATTGATAAAAGGAATTTATATTCTATAATTCTTACAGATTATATAATTTAGAACCATACTCAACTAGAACTGGGTCCAGATGCCCATCCCCAAGGTCAAAATCTCATGAAACCTGTGAACCAGAGGACTCTGAAAGCACGTTGTTCATTTGCGCTGTCAAAATGTCTGTTTACATTTTTCTATTACTCAGTGGTATTTCATAAGCTCCCTTGCACTGACAGGTTACAAGTCTATTCAGCTCCATTCAGAGGCAATTTGATCCTCTTCTCTTAATAACACCCTTTGAAAAAGAGAGGGCCCCAGAGTATTTCACAGTTGCACTTTGATTTAATTCTAATAATTCTAAAGTTTAAAAAAGTAAAAAAGAACTACGACCTTAAAAAAGAAGAATGAAAAAATAATAAAAAGAAGATAAAGATAAAGAGTAGACATTCATAAAAAATCTTCGCCTACTTCAGGGGTAGAGAAAAAAGACTGAAAAAGTCAAAATGCCAGAAACACTTACACTTATGAAGGCCACAAGTTGAAAGACATAGGTCTGCAACAGAGATGGAACAGATTATATTTAGCTGCTGAGAACTTCATTGTTCATTGTGTTACTTTTCCAAACGACAAAATATTGCAAATCTTAGAAAATCCTCTGACTACTCTGCATCTCCAACACGGCACAAATGGTTGCTTTAGCTGCTTAGGCTGTGACACTGAACTATATTATATTATTACATTAACACACAATGGTTAGGGTGAGCCAATGTTGCAGGATCACCTTATTCTAATACAGAAATAACCTTTCAACCAATATTTTGTCATTTCAACCCCAAGTATTACCTGGGGTCCTCTTGTGATTCAGTCTTGTGTTATTTTGCTGAGTACAGATGCACCTACACCTAATAACATTAGCAGGGTGTGAATCAGCCTTCGTTTATTTGTGTGTGAGTCGTTTTTTGTTTTGTTTTTTTAAATCCAACAAGGCCTTGATATTTTGTTCCCCATCTTCCTTCATTATGGAGGCTGCAATGAAAAGCATTAATGAGAACTCTTGGTGGCACTTTTGGGTTCAAATCAGACAGTTTCATCTAGCTACTCAGCAAGGAGAGCCATTAGGTTTTAATGATATTTGCAGATAATTCCTAGGATTTGGTCAATTAATTTGCATGAAACACAAATTTCATTTATCCCAGTGAATCATGCAAAGGACAGACATGGGGGGTAAATCACATCCAGTCCAGCAATCTAGTCCGAGCATCAGCTTCCAGGCTGCTATTTTTATCATTTATTTTATCATTAATCTCGCGACATCTCCACAATTAATACTGCGCTTTATAGAGTCTCCACAGGGCACTCCGTCTGCACCATTCTGCATTTATTCTAAACAACATCACAGCCTGTCGAAGAGTTAGCTTACAGCAAACTGAAGCTGCAGAGCAAAGTATATATAGCACATAGTTCACTGATCTAAACTAACAGACAATAGCTAATGCGTGACCAAATGATTATGAGCACAGCACACTATATGAGAGTATTTCTATGGTCAGCGCAGGATGATGTGTTTGTAGCTGTTAAAGCAGACATAAGGGTATAGGGGATTTAGCTGGATTGAGGACACCAAGTTGACTCCCTGAGTCCAAAACGCGTCATCATTTTCTCCTCTCTCCCGTTCTCTTATCCTTCCTAAGACTAGACTAGCTGAAATGCACTCCCAGAGGATGAAATATACAGTCCTTTCTCTTTCATCTTTCTTCCCTTTTCTTCCATTTTTTTCAGCTATCATTCCTCTCATACCTTTTACAGCTGACACACAGGCAGGAGACACAGTAGATATAAACTTGTATATGCATGTACATGTGTGTGTGACTGAGTGCTTTGATTAAAGCCAGCCTGTGGATTAATTAGGGTAAATAACCTCAGAGCTGCTTTTGGGATTTAAGTGTTAAAATCTACTGTGTGCTTCACGCTAGCAATGTGCCTGTCAACCATGAATGTTTTTATCATCACTCTCCTGTAGGGTCCATCTATTAAAAATACTGTATTTGGAAGCTACTTAGTTATAACTAGTCATGGCGACAGCATTTTAGGAAAGGACTAGCTGAATCAGAGTCAGTTTCATGAGGTCACGCATGCACTTTTACAAGGACAGCATGAAGCATGTTCGTCAACTGAATAGCTTTCTACTGTAGTCTAGTGACTGTTTGCAAGCATCAACTGCAGATATCAAGTCTGCATTCTGACCCAGTGTGGATATGGGGCATGTTCCTACCTGCTTCTTCCTTTGGGAATCACTCAAGATCTTTGAGTGCATCCCAAGGATTGCTGTGAGTGTGGGATGTCCTGCCACCACCCAAAAAATTAATCTGTAGTCCCAAAAGCTGCAAACAGCTGTTTCGGTATTTGATTTTAATTTTTTTTTTTTTAAGTAAAAAATAGAGCTAAGCAGAAAACAATAACTGAAGAAATGATATCGAGAACGTATTTAGCAAACGTGTTGACAGTTATAATACTGATCTATTGCTTGGAGAAAGAAGTCTAAAATATGAAACTGCACTGACTTTTTTTGTATCATTGTTAGGTGGTTGCTAGGCAACATGATAGCGTCACAAAATATCATGAAAAATCTAGGTTTTGTGACTTTAAATGAGAAGTTACTGTTGTGAAATTAAAATGACACACCTTTTACTAGGTGTTATAGGTGTGCATAAACTCGCTTGCTAGGCAACATGATGATGTCATAACACCTGATATAGATACGAACCATCAGGGGCCTGTACGAGTACACCACAACTCGTGATCATCTAGGAGGAGTTCCCAGGAAAACAAACAGAGTGAGACTTTGTTTATTATAGTACAATGGTTGACGTGTTAGAGTTGGGCATCGCAAACAACTGTTGGCGATCACCACAACTGCCACAAAAGCCCAGTGTAATGGTCCTCCCTGCACCCACTTGAGATGCTGACATCAGAATGAACTCTGTCTCACAAATGCACACAATTAAGGAGAAATATTATTAATCGTAGATGAAGCATCAAATAAATGAAGAGGAAAAACTAGCCATGGTGGCCTGTCGACAGTGAAATTAAGTACCGTATGTGAAAAGTCAGTCAGTGGTTCATAACTACAGCCAAAGAAAAGATGTCAGATTTAAGCAACAACAGAAAAGCACATTTGCCCTGAAATACAGTCTAACTGAGGGTCTGTTCTGCCAGATCTTTTGCTAAGAGCACATTTATTGTCACACGGATGTGTGTGAATATAGCCGGACAAATATCTTTGGTAATATGCACAAGTAATAATATGTTAATGAGCCATGTGCCCAGTGTTGCATATGCTGATGAGCCATATGGAGCTTTGCCTGGAAGCTTGGTGAGAGCTGTAATGTTTACAGATCTCTCAGGTAAAAAGTGAACTGGAAATAAAGATTATAACGATACGTGATAATCACGGAACCATTGTTCTCCATTATAATGATGCTTAAAGGTTGGGTCATTGCTTAAAGAAACAGTGGAGTATAATGCCAAACTGAAACCATGTTTATAAGACTGAAAGGAAGTCAAAGAGGTCAAAGAGCCAAAAAGGAGAAGCATGGGTGTTATTCTCTGGTTTTCTAAAGCTACATAGGATGAGACCCTTCATACACTTTCTTTCAAACCCTTTTTGAAATGCAACAAAACACCTCAATTAAACTTTCGTTAAGTTAAGGGAAATAAGCTGTTTTCAATTTATTGCATGAAGTCTTTTTCTTTTTTTCTCTATTAACTAGTATTAACTAGTGCAACGGTCTTGAACTGCAGCTCGAGAGAGACATGCAGCTCCTTTTTCCATTTGTAAAAATGTACAGCCTATATAGTTGTTTTTATGCTTTAATATCTGCATCATAGCTTACTTTGCTGAACCTTAGCATGGATGTATACACATAAAAGGTCCATGGACAAACCTATTTGCATTTACCACCAACACTGCTGGCTTACTGGTACTGCTTAATCTGCAGCTGGACAAAATAAGATTTAACCTGATCTATTTTTTTTTAATATCTTTAAAGCTATTAGGTTTTGGATGTTACAGTTCTTTTCAAAGTAGGCTACTTTTAATTTAATCTGCACAGGAACACAGTGGCCTGCAAAGCTTCATAACTACTCTTTGCAAAGTAAATACAAACAGATACATTCTTCCTCTGCTTCACGACTGATCCTTTTTCTTTGTAATAAAAAACTGATTTAAAAAAGTAAACAATTTAAACAAATTTCATTCCATAATTCTGTAACAAAGACATGATATTGTAACAAAAATGCAACTGCAGCCCACTGAAAAGCCGTTACTTGTGTTAAATGATTAATTATTTACACCCTATTAGTAATGTTGACAGGCTAATTCATATTTAATAGGCTGTATCCCCTTCATTGTAAGGCTCAAATATGTTTTGCAGTTCCACCACAAATTTCCTAGTTAAAATTTTCTTGAAAATGGCTCTTTTGATAGTAAAGGATGCCAACTCTTCAATTATGGTGTAGCATTTGGACCCAGACCCCATACTAGGTAATATTAGCCACCCTGCATATGTTATTGCTACCTTTTTTTGTTCATTTAAAGGCTGGATGGCATTGTTTGTCTGAATACTTCATTGAGGTACCTGAATTTATTTTTTTTTTATTTTTCAAATGAGTTTATAATAAGTTCTTATTAATTTATTCAATGAGAGGTGGTGTGCCTGCAGTGACTCCAAACAATATCAGACAGAACTGTCAGCTCTAATGGTTGGATTCAACGCAGCCAGTGCAAAAGCATAACAGAAATAAACAATTTCCGCTTTCACATAAACGATTTCTTGAAAAACATTTTCTCTATAGAGCGATTCAGTCCTGTCAGAAGACATCTCGCAGTTTAGCCAACTGCTGTCCTTTCAGCACCTGTGGTACTGGGCTGCTTGTTCTGACAAACATAATGGGAGCTGGAGTCGGTTGATGAAATGGATACATTCATCACACTGTGCTGCTGGTGTGAAATTCAGATAACCCTTCTGCTCTTTTATAATAATCTTTCAAAATCGGCTAAAGCCAAAAGACTGGGACCACAGTGGTTTGCTCAAGGACACATCAACTAAGCAGATGCATGTGGCTGCAGGGGCTTAAGCCCAGGACTCCCAATCGCAAGCCAATTTCCCTAATCACTGCACCACCCCGCTGCTTCTGATTTTGCCACCGTGAGAATGTGTCATCAAAAATAATTACAAAACATTAAAGGCTAGAGCAACATGTTGAGAAAACACTGCAGGCAGCGTCTTTCAATGACGAGGATGACAAAGCCAATTTGGAAACCTTTTACCCAGTGGCACATACCTTCATCCCTCACCGACTGAAAGAACTAACACATCGTGGTTGCATATGCTTAACTGGCTCTCCCGCGCTCCCACAAGTGAGACCAGAGCCTTGTTCGCTTTCCAAAACCCAGCAGCAACAAGCCAATCTGTTCTCAAACAGCTGGAGCTGCCTCCAAGAGTGAAAGAGGGAGAAAAAAGGGAGGGAAAGAGGGGGGGAAGGAGGTCTCAGAGAGAAAACAGGCAGAGAAAGTGTGAAAATGAGAAACAGAGCAAAAGACTGAGATGGGAGCGTAGACGCAGAAAGTATGAGAGTTAGCTGTCATAAATAATCAATGCTTAGTCAACACAGAAAATGAGAGCACGTGAAGGAGCCAGGGCTTCCTCCTATTCCCTAATCCAAAAGGGGAAAACTGCCAGCCCACATATGTCACGAGTAAACAGAGCTGAGCTAAGTTGAAGAGGATATATGGAGACAGACAAAATGATAATCGCAGCAAAAGCGACAGAGAGAAATTAAAGTGAGGGAAGAGAATGCAGAGGGAGTTAAATTTGGAAAAGGTGAAAGCGAGAAAGAAAAAAGAAAGAAAGAAACAGTTGGAAAGCAGGAAGCGGGCTGCAGGAAATTCCTTTGTCATCTTCCTGACCCTCTGCGCTTGTCAAAAAACTGGAATATGACAGTCCACGTCCTCTTTTTCTTCCCCCTACTCCTTTTTCCTTTTCTCTGGCTGTCCGTGTGAGCGTGCTGTGCAGCGACAGCTAAATTTCAAATCATCTGGCATTTGTTAAGTGCACTTGCTTGGTGCTACAGACAACTATGTGACTCGGAAACGTGTTCATACCTCATGTCTTCTAGCAGGTCACATTCGGTCTGGTGTTTAAAGTGCAGTCTTGTCATCTGCTCTGTGTGAGTGTTTTTCAGCTCCTGTGTCACTTTGACCTGGATGAAACAAAAAGACATGTTATTAAATGTGTTATTTATTCATCCATCAGCTCTACAGGTATATTATTAATCTCTATGAAGATCAACAAATCATCAGTCCTCACATATCAATATATTAAAACAGTAACTACATATGATTTTGGCCAATGCAGAGGACATAAATGGCTGTGTTTTCCTGGTTGTCAAAGGGTTCATTGAATGACGAAAGCCTCTACCTGGCTGTAAGTCATAAATGCACGTTAACAATAAATGATCCATATCAATCCACAATCCATAATATTTCCATCTCATCAACCCTTCGTTAGATTAAATGCTGCATGAAATTACCAAAAGTCACAGACTGAATACAGTAACATCTTTTAACATAAGCACATTTCATTTTGTGTTTATCAGATAATCTGCTGAGCTATTAAATTGTTTAAAGAAAGAAAGATTTGCTTTTAAAAATAGGGACCTCAGACTCACAACCGCTCAACTGACAAATTTGTGACAATTTAACATAACTTGTTTCAATCAAAAACTAAGAACTGTTTGGACAACTGGACAAATATGCCCTCACCAGCCTCCTCATTGGGTCAACCTGGTCAGCTGCTTGTTACTGCAAATAGTCAATCACATAGCAGCAACTCAGTGCATTTAGACAAGCATACATGGTTAAGACGACCTGCTGAAGTTCAAACCGAGCACCAGAATGGGGAAGAAAGGTCCTTTTGGTGCCAGACGGCTTGGTCTAAGTGTTTTAGAAACTGCTGATCTGCTGGGATTTTCCCACACAACCCTCTCTATGGTTTACAGAGAACGGTCTGCCTTGTTGATGTAAGAGGTCAGAGGAGAATGACCAGACGGCTTCCAGCTGTCACTCAAATAACCGCTTGTTAAAACCAAGATCTGCAGAAGAGCATCTGTGAACACGCAACAACCTTGACCACAGCAGGTGCCACTCCTGTCAGCTATCAACAGAAAACTGAAGATAAATTTTGCACAGGCTAACCAAAGTGTGACAACAGAAGGTTGGAAAAACTGTTGCCTGATTTGACAAGTCTCATAAACAACATGAAAGCATTCAACCATCTTGCCTTGTATAAGCAATTCAGGCTGGTGGTGTAATGGTGTGGAGGATATTTTCTTGGCACACTTTTGGCCCCTTAGCACAAAATGAAAATTGTTTAAAGAAGCACAGCAAACCTGAGTGTTGTTGCTGACCAAGTCCATCCCTTTATGACCAGCGTACCAATCGCCTAACAGCTGCTTCAAGTAGGCTAACACACCAAGTCTCAAAGCTCAAATCATCTCAAACTGCTTTCTTGAACATGACAATGAGTTCACTGTACTCAAATGCCCTCAATAGTCACCAGATCTCAATCCAATAGAGAACCTTTGGGATGTGGTGGATGCGCAGCTGACAAATCTGGAGCAACTGTGTGACACTGTCATGTCATGTGGACCAAAGTCTCTGAGGAATGTTTCCAGCACCATGTTGAATCTAAGCCATGAAGACTTCAGGCAGTTTGAACCCAGTGTTAGCATGATGCACCTAATAAAGAAGCTTCTGAGTGTATAAGGCATTAGCCAAAAATAAAAATGAGTGACACTGATATCAAAATGATGTATACTGAAAAGCACTAAATTCTCTAGCTGCCCATCAGCTGTCCTCCTCTAAAGTCACCTGAAAGGAGCACATACATATATACACTCCCGCTCATGACCCATCAGTGTGAAAGTCAGCATCAGGGTTTTGTGAGACCTTCAGTGAGGCAGGTATGGGGTTTTTTTTTTGCAGTTAGAGGTGACTGAGGACACTCTAACATCCCCCATAACTGCAGTGTTTAGTAAAGATGCTGTATGCATCAAATTCAATTTAGTGACCAGGCTCCTTCACACATCTTATGCTAAAACAGACATGCACACAGACACACACACACTAACACACACATCTCCTGCCAACAGAGTCGCTGTGAAGGTCATTGTGCATTGTCGGGTGAATTCCATCGGCTATTCACCAGAGTAACAGTGGGCAAATTCACGACTGTTCTAGACAAAACAATCAACAACATGCCACACACACTACACTGGCACACACACCAACACAGCACAGCTCCTTTCTTTCATGTGCTGTGCCTTTGAAGATAAGGAGGGAGTGGTTCATTACATTATCAGGGCAAAATTTCTTCACTTGATTTCACCTTCTATCACTCAGTGGCAACCCCAGAGGATGGCGAGAGGAGGTGAATGGTGACAGAGAGATAGAGAGATGGGGGGGTTTACAAAATGAAAAAGAAGATGTCAAATAAGGGTAAAAGTAAAAATTCTCAATAACAAAAATGGAAAGAGGAAGAGATATGGCGTAAACATCCCCGGTTGTGAGATAACAATATCAAGAGGAGTTTAACTTCTTCGTCTTTCGGCTGCATCCTCCTCCACTACAACCATTAATCTTCTCGGTGGTCTTCCTATTTCCAAAAGGGGAGCGTTGTGTCAGGAAGGGCATCCGGCATAGTATCTCTGCCAAATCAAACATACCTTCAAGCACATGTGAGGATGTCAGATTCACCCCAGTAATGAAGAATGTATACCAATACACATATACTCCCTCCCAGTCTGATATGTACCCATTCTAAACATGCGAAGGCACTGGCTGCTTTCACTGATTAAACTTCAGATTTGATGCCATCCGTTGATGCGGTTAATGTCAATTTAAAGAGTTCAAGTTCACCCCAAAATCAAGCATCTGCAAAACACTCGTGTAGCCGGAAATTTCATAGGCTCGGCTAAATTTGCCCAGCTCTAACCAATTCTTTAAATCCACAAAACAGAGACACTTCCTCGGCATCCACACCCACTCTCGAACCTATGGATTTAAAGCTAGATAGGCAGACAGTGCATTGCCTCTTTAATTTAAACCACATAAGGCGAATAAAAGAGAGCCGAAATGACTCCGTGTTTGTTAGCAGATGTGCCAAGACACAGACAGAACACTTAAGGGGCTGTATGTGCTGCACTGGGAGAGAAATTATTAGTATCCAACAGTCTGCAAGAGATGCTGTGGGCTGAGTGCACACTGAGGGTACCAGCACTATTGCCAGTGGGTAACTCATCAGTAGTTTTTATTTATTTATTTGTAAATTATGCTTTTATTCTTGGAAACATTTTAACAGAAGGATCACACACGGTGGAAAGTGGTGTGTACAGCCTCAGTCTGGAGAAGACCTGCACGAGTGTGTGGTTTAAAGGCATGATATGGCATGTCCGAGGCCACAGAGTGAGTATGAGAGAGAGAGAGAGTGTGTGTGTGTGTGTGTGTGTGTGTGTGTGTGTGTGTGTGGGAAGATGTGTG
>VVHJ01065267.1:0-14668 GCA_015107715.1 Tylochromis polylepis
ATCATTTGATTCAGGTGTGTTGACCCAGGGTGATATCTAAAACCTGCAGGACACCAGCCCTAGAGGCCTCGAGTTCCCCACCCCTGCCTTAAGGGAACATAAATCAACTATTTATATAAAGGGACATAAACTACAAACAATGGAAATTAAGTTCAGGTGTGGTGTGGTTAGTCACCCAGCAAAGAGCAGCTTGTAAAGAACATGAAGCAGAATGACTGCAAAGCAGATCAAAAACTGTGGGAAGAAAAACGTTCTTGAATATCATTCAGCTCCGACTTTGATCTCTTTGAGTCTGAGGGTGAAATATTTGAGGAGACTCGAGTTCTCCACGAGTCGGGCTCATTAACACAGGTGTGTCCTCACCTCTGTGGGAGTCTGCCCATTTAAAAAAAAAAAAGAACAAACAAAAAACCCACACGCCAAACTCCATTCAGAAATGTATCTCTTTTAACGCTGCCGTTGACAAAAAATAATTCACTTCATCAGAAATTACCCTGAAGGCCAAAGTCTTTAGACCCACGTTTCTCCGACTCACACATATCTAATCCAGATTTAAGCTTTAAAATAAATAAAAATAACCCCAATTTAAAGAGCAGCAAAGTATTTTTGATGAAGTCAAATCGAATTAAAGATGGACATCTGCTAGTTCTAAAAGTTGTATTAAATCGACTCAGCATTACTTTAATATCGAAGATAAACGCGCGATGTCATTAAAAAGATCATTTCTCGACGGAGTTTGGCAATGAGTTCTTGTCGCACACTGCTCTACACGTACAGAAGCCACCGGAATGTGAATTTATTCAAGTGCGGATAATTTAAGCAATAACGTTTCTTCTCACTTTCGCTAACAGGCTTACTGTGAGTGAATTATGGTAAACTTCATCAACTTTTAAGAGTTAAGTCGCCCAGTGTCTCACCTTGCTAACAAATCGCTACCAGGTGGGCAGTAGCGGCCCCGTGAAACTTACAAACCTGATATTTTACAAAGACTGTTTTTTGCTATCTGGATTAAATCTATGCCGAATTGAAGAGTGGGTCCAAAATTATTAAAAAGCTGCATTTGCAGTCAAGTGCGACGTTTATTCTCGCATAGAAAAGCCATTAGCTATTAAATGCCTGAATTTTAAATGGTAGCCCGTGCAATCCGGGACAGAAGACGGGGCGATGAGGCTTTAAACCTGGAATAGTGAGTGTAAACTAGATGAAAACTTTACTCGGAGAAGAAATATTGGAAATTCCAGTATCCCTGTCGTGTGCGCACTCTTTATTATGTGACAAAGTTATGCCGGAGGCGCACAGCAGAGGAGGAAGCTTCCAGATGAATGAATGGACCCCGGTACTCACCTATGGACACGAGCTTTATGTTCTCCTTTTCCAGGAACTCCAGAGCCACCGACACGTTCTCCAGCTTCATCTGCCTGAAGGTGGGCCTCGGGTGGTACTTTCTGTACATTTTCTTGTGGCTGAGGACCTCCAGCAGGGCGATGAGCCTCAGGCCGTCGCCCAGGTCCAGTTGCAGATCCACGATCCGCTTGTTGACGCACTTCAGGTGTTCGTTGATCCAGCGGGTGAAGGTGTTCTGCTGGATCTTCTTCCACGGAGCGTCTTCCGCCAGGTCCTTCTCTGTGGCCGGCATCTTTGATAACTTTCCCCGCTGACTGTATGCAAGGCTTCTGGCTCGGAGACAGGTTAAAAATTGCAGAAAGTTGGCCGGTAAGCGTGCTATGTCGCCGCGGTGTTTCCTCGGAGCTGCTGCAGCTCGGTCTGAACTTTCGAGGGACTAATGCAGCTGCGTTCAGGTGCTGCTCGGATTAATCAGCTTCTTCTTCTTCTTCTCGCTTGTCTGAGTTGCGAGTCACCGTCAGCGACGTTTTACCGCCTCCCAACGGCATTGAAGTCCATTATATTCTATTTATTTTCCGCACCTTGAACTCAGATGCACAATCTGTACACAGAGTAGTTACAGATTTGCATGGTTTGAATATAAATACATGTAAAAACATAATTTCATAATTTTCCTAGTCAATAATTTTTGTGTCAGTGAGTTTCACCTCACATTCTGCAACTGTATTTATTTATTTATTTTGCATAAACCTTCATTCACTTGAGTTTCAGGCCCTCACACATCCATTGGGGTGGGTTTAAATTCGAGGCTTTATTTCTTCCAGAATTTTTAAGCCCTCTTACCTGTTCAGTACTGCAGTCTAGCCGGGTTAAATGTGAGAGGAGGGACTTTCATAACACTCAAAGCATTTCGCATTTATTTGTTCACGCTGGAGAAATTGTAACAAAGAAGATTTCCAGCACATTAAATATTCATTTGGAGTGGAGAGCAGAGGGTTTGATCCTGCTTACTTCCTTCAGTTCACTGGTTTAACAGTTAGTTCATCACGTCTTCATTTCAAAAATGTAAGCTGTTGATACTGAAAACCCTCACACAGAGGCTTCATAGCAGGACTTCACTAACAGATAAGTGATGTCACTGCAGCTACATCTATCTTTTATTTACAGTCTGTGGCTGAAAGCCATAAAGCTACTGCAGACTAAGATTTATCTAAGTTTGTGACTCTGGGCAAAGAAAAATAAATAAAACATTGATTTCAGTTGGTTTAAGCTCCTTTTGACTCTGAGAATTTCCCACCTGTTTTTTCCACATTTATTTCTTTTTGGCTTCTTGAATTTCTTTACATGGTTTATCTAAAACGGCGTGCAGCACCTCTTATATCTGCTTTGCTGCACATCTACACGCCCTTTTCTGTGCTCTGTAAATACTGCAGTGATTATCCCATGTGATGCTGATTGATGATCTACTTTATGAGGACCAGATGTGAGTCCATGTGTCCAGTGACTGTCCGGCCTCCTCCACTTTATAAGACGCTTATTGTTATGAAACACTCCCTCTGCCCATGTCCCAGTATTTTAAGTTTTACCTGAATGAACTCGTACTTTTCTTTTCTTCTGACTCAGAAGCAGACAGACAGAAATATGAGTACCATCCTTTTTATTTTTTTTTATTCTGTCTACATGTTGAAACCGTCTCATAAAAGGTGACATCATGCTCCGGATAGATGATTGATGCGTGTTTGTCGTGTGAAGACATTCAGCTTATATCAAACACACACACACACACACACTCATATGCAAGTCTAGGCCTGTGTTGTCTAATTGTGCAACCTTTGCTTCTCTTCATTATTTCATGTCTGCATTACATCACCTACAGCTCACTCTGCCTTAAAGGGACAGTTCACCTCAAAATCACTTGGCCTGCAGTGATTTTTAGATCTAGATTGTTCTGGAGAGATTTTAGGCTTCTCTAGAATATAATGGAAGTAAACTGCGCTTGGCTTGTGGTGCTCCAAGTAGCAAAAAGATAAATAAATTTTTTTTAAAAATCAAAAGATTTCTTAGAAAAGGATCCATAAACCTTGGTGTGAACAGGTTCATGCAGGGACTATTTTCTTTCTGCTGCCTACATCCGCCCATGGAGGAAGGGTTACAGCGCAGATGATGATGTTTGGATTTTATTAGATGGATGATTTCTTCTGCAGAGCAAAAATAAAGTGATTTACTTTTATTTTAAGGAGTTGGCGTGTCATAGTTCCAGGGTTTAAGTGTTTTTTGGGGTGTTTTTGTTCTTGTTTCAACTTTATGGTTATTCTGCTGATAGGTTTCAGTTCTTGACTTGATTTCCGCATTATTCTAGTTTCCCCAGTGTTATCTTTCAGTTGTGTCCTGTTTTTCTTTGAAGGTTA
Source organism: Tylochromis polylepis (assembly GCA_015107715.1). NCBI lineage: Eukaryota > Metazoa > Chordata > Actinopteri > Cichliformes > Cichlidae > Tylochromis > Tylochromis polylepis. The sequence continues at coordinate 3,753 of VVHJ01065267.1, forward strand.
GTGTCTCCTCCTGTTTTTACTTCCTGCCTTTTCCCTCTTCTGCGATTGGCTGCTCCTCTCTGATTCTGTCCTCTTGGGTCTGTGTACAGTATTAACAGCATCATCTCTTCCTTTTTCAGGTCCTTTTGTTGCACCCATGGTTATTTTCCATGTGTTATCTGCTTGCAGTGCTGGCTCTAAACCTTTGTGCCCTTTTGGACTTCTGTTTCCACCAATAAAGTTTATCACTTCTTTTGCAGCCAGCTGTAGTCTCCTGCATCTGGGTCCTCTCATCACACCTCATGACAGGGTTTGGGGATTTTATGGAAACCCAAAAAAAGAGTGGAAAAAAAACTACATCTGGTCGCAGAACTTTGATTTTCATTTAATCTTATAACCTCAAAAAGGGGTCTCAACATGGCAATTATGTGATGCGTTCACTTTCAATAGGAGAAAATGATGTTATTTTACGTTTTTGCTCCGAGTTTTCATCACCGTGATAAACAACCATACACAGAGGAACATGAACATTTAGCATGTTAAGAAACATATATACATCAATCAATAATTCTATTTATTTTTAGGCATCTTTCTTGGTTGTTGTCATAGAAAAGCTGTAAATAATAACACACACACAAAGAAAACATTATGACTATGATCTTTATTCTTTTTCTCTGAAGATTCAACCAGAGATACTTGACTGCAATTCTGTAGCTTTAAATCGGCTCATTATGATTAATGAAACATAAATGTAAAAATAATACATTAAGGGTTTATAGCAGCAGACATTTTGGATTTTAGGTGCTGATATTTCAAGATTTTTCTTAATGATAAAGCAACTTTAACAACTTTGAGATAATTTTGTCTTTGAAACTTTAACATTACTTTCCCTTAAAAACATCACTTCATGAATCCCGTAGGCATCAAACTACAGATTTTATAAACATTTTCTTGTACTTGGGAGTTGTTTGTGCGCTAAGAAATCATTCAAATTGACAAATCAGTTTAATATAAGACTCCAATCTTGAGATTTTTCAGTAATGAAGGCGTTCATATTGATCTTTAGTGTTCTTCTTACAGTATTTTAATGTAGTAAAAATATATTAAATCAATTGTTTTCTTTAATGCAACAGTCTTCCAAGAATCCAGAAACGTCAATATTTAAAGCATTTTATTTGCATTTAATTCAGAACCACAAAGTGCACGTCATCATCATCTCTACACGAGCTAAGATATATTTTTCTTTTACCCAACTCTGATAGAGTTTTAAATCTTGTGAGCAGTTACAGTAAAAACATATCTCTCATTGTAATAACGTTCCTGCTGCTGCCATTTCAAAATAAGAGCATGCAGAAGCCAGATGGGAAAAACCAGGATTGTTTCAACCTTCTGAAGTATTTATATTGACCCAAAATGAGTTCATCCCTCAGTGTTTGTGAATAAAGACACAGGAAGCAGGTTTGGTGGGTCAGCTTGCTACAACTTTAATCCAAACATCGCTCTGCATATTCAATACATCCTCATCATATCCTCTACATAGCTCCCTCTCATATCTCTAAACAGTTTTAACAAAATAAGTCTAGTAGCACATCAGTCGATAACATTTTATCTTACAATTCTCTCTCTGTTCTGTAGTGTTTTTTCTCTTTACACATCAGGAGTATTTGTTCATTGTCTTCTTATTTTAGTTCTTTTTAAACACGGAGACAAGACGGAGTATACGAACGATGACGAACGCTGTTCAAGAGTCCAGACTGTGAACCGACAGACACACACACACACACACACACACACACCTGTCTACCAACACACACTTTGAAACGATTCAATGTCTCTCAAAACATTTCAGCAGAGGTCTGACGTCTTGTGTGTCAATTAAGAAAAAATGAATCGATTTTGATATTTGGCCTATTCATATCAGAAAACATGGCAAATTTTCTTGTTCCTCCTTTAAAAATTTATTCTCTGTGTGTTGTACAGTCGCTTGATCTGGATTCTGGGAAATTCTCAGACCTTCAAAGAGCTGTGATTAAGCTGAAAGCTCTGGAAAAAAGCAACCTCTGACTGTCAAACCAAGTGTGTGTGTGTGTGTGTGTGTTTGTGGGTATATCAGGTAAAGTGTGTGTGTGTGTGTGTGTCTGCACACATACACAAACTGTGGTGTTAGTTACATCAGAGGCACTTTGACCCCTTTTTTCTGTGCCCCCAACATGGAGAAAAAAAGTAAACCCAACATAAAATAAATCAGATTTTATTTCAATAATTTGGCTTCAAGTTTCAACCCAGACCCCAAACTTCCCCCCAAAAGAAACAAATTAAAATAAAATTTAAAAAAAAAAAAAAAAACCCAGAGAAAACGCCAAGTTAGAAATCCAACATGGCCGACTGAAAGCAGAACAGGGCAGAGCTTCCTGAAATTGCTTCAGCGTAAGAGCTTCCCAGCAGCCTCGGGTTAACCACGACGACGGGAAGCGCTTCGTCACCATTTGTGCTTCGTTTGTGCTCTCAGAGCCGGGATCACCCCAAGTCTATAAACTCAGACCTGCTCAAGCCTGATGCGATTCACGGTCACCTGAACTCACGTTTAAGGCCGAACACCTGAAGTCACTGGACGAATGTCTACTTGGCCAAAAACAGATCAATACAGTAGCTTAAACCCCAAAGTAATCAAATTACTCTAACTCTAGTGAAACTGAGATGTTTGCAGTGAACACACCAAACTCTCATGTTCTGTTTCACAGAGGGCGCTCTCAGGACAGGCTGAATGGTCCCAACGGAGTACGACACTGTTCATTTCTGTGGTGTAAACATTTTTCTTCTGGACAAATTGTCGACATGTTCTTAATAGAAAAGCTGGAAACAACAGAAGCAGTTATTTATTTAGCTATGGACCTGAGGGATGTCGCAGCACTGTGGGCCACTTTACTGCAGCTCCCATTCAACTATCACAATCTTGTCCTAACATAAATCTCTGCTGTGGCTTAACTACACTTCTAACCTTTAGTTACTGTTTGGAAACAGCTCTATAAAGGAAGTGCCCTGTCCCAAATCCTTAAAATGTTGTTTCATCTCTTTTGGAGATTTTATCAGAGAAAACTAAAATTAAATGTGTGGTTATTTTGTGTCCTGAAGGAGATTCAAAAAGTATTAATCGAGGATGGGTACATCCCCCGGATGAATTACAGCTAACGTCTATAAACTGGGATCAAGAAAAAGTGGAGAGGCTCCTCCTCTAGATCTGTTCTGATGCAACGAGCTGGTTAGAAGAATTTAGCGAGTAAACTTTCAGCTGAATGTGGAGCTGCTTAAAAGAGAAGCCATTGTGTCGTCTGTCCTCAGAGTTAAAGTTGAAACAGACAGATTCAGACCCGTCAGTGACGTTCGAAGCTGCTGGAAAGCGCCGCGTTAGCATTAAGCAGGTTTTTTTTTTGTGTGTGTGGAAGCTCCACCTGCTGGAGAACATTTTGTTACCTGGAAATCAGCAGAGAGACGAAACCAAGGAGGGGGAGGAAAAAAAACCAAAAAAAACGAGCCCCCCCACCAGAGCTGAGAGAGCGGAGAATAAAAACAAAACTCCCCGCCGCAGAAAAAACAACAACAACAAAAACCCCTAAACAAAATAAACCAAGAAGCTTCTGAGTCCTCTGTAGAAACCACAACCTTTATATCCCTCTACAATTATGTACAATTAGACTTTATACAAGTAAAGCAGTGACGCTCTCCTCACAGCGCTCCGTGTGTGTTTGCTTGTGTTTGTGTGTCCTAGGTGGAGCTGCTCTTGGAGAGGTTGGGGTAGAGGACAGCGGCCGTCACGGCGACCATCACTGCGACGACCGGCATCCAGGGGCTCCAGCCGCTCTGTTGGAGAGACGAACGAAAAAACACAAACAAGACAGAAACAGACGAAGAAACGCGTGAATAAATTAAAGTTAGTTTGAATGTTACGAGTAAAAGTGGACAGAGGTGTTTAAAGAAAGAGGAGAAAGAAGGTGAAGAAGAGAAGACAAAAGAAGAGAAGCCACTTCAGTCCAAAAGATGATATTTTATTTCTTTTTCTGGTGCAAAGATTCCTCTGATTGCAAAAGAAAGGTTATTTACCGAGAACACCATAAACGAATCAGTCAAACTGCAAGTAAGTGCCAAAAATGTCCACCTGAGGCTGGCTCCAATCAATCTCCATATACTGACAAGTAAAAATTAAACATTTATAGCCCGCTGCAAAAACACAGGTTTGAGCTCTGATAGTTTCCTGCTTCTAACAACTACACGGGATTTTTTAAACAAGAGATTTTTAAGCCTGTGGCTGCTTTGACCGACAGCTCAGAGACAGGTGGCTGAACTGGAACTCTCAAATACATTTATGCCATTTCTTGGCTTTTAACATTATTATTTGGCTTTTTTTTTTTTGCCTTTATTTGATTGGACAGGGAAGATTTTTGACACATGGAAGTGGGAAGAGAGCAAATGGCCTTCAAACCCAGGCTGCTCAAAGGGTCAGCTAAACTTCTTCCCCTTTAGAACATTTGTAATGCCATGGATCTGACTCATCAAATGCTAGTATTATATTAGTGGAGTGCCCACAGAACAATGGGTGACATCGTGATGGGTGCATCCATCTTTTATTTGCAGTCTGTGGAATCAAAACTAGCGTAAACATGTAAACTCATTTATTCATGTAGTTCCCAGGCAACTAAAAACAGTCAAAAACAATTAAAAATATCTTTTTATAGTAAAGTCAGTTTCAAAATAAGAGGCGGAAAAAGAAAGGAACCCTTTGTCTAATCAATCTAATACAATAAAAGTTATATTCACTATAAAAAAAATTATATATATAAATGTTAAGAGTGCGAGTATTTTTAGTTTGGCTTTAAAACGCTGTCATTCCTAGTTTAAGGGAAGAAGCCTTCGGTCTAATTTTGCAGATTTGAATTAAAACACAGTGACCTCTGACAGCAGCAGATTCTTTGAAGGAAGCATCACTAGTTTGAGACAGCAGCTCAATGTGAAGACGGGATGCCCGTTCACTGGTGCTGCTCAGCACTGCAAGGTCCTTATAAATTCTGCTCTGCATCCCTCCTCGAACTTGTGGTCAAAGAAAAGTGGTGAGGAAAACAAACTTTAAAAAAAAGAAGAAAAAGGCCTTTTCAACTATAATCAGGTTATTGGGTATCTAGAAAAACTAGTAATTGTTAAAGTGGCCAAATAGTCTTCAGGTATTTCAGGATTCATCCTTTATTTTTGGTGAGAAACAACAAAGGTTTTAACTCGCATAAGTCAACATGCCAAGTAGAATTTCCTCCTTGATTATGTCGAATAGGGGCTTAACTCAAGTTTCCTTTTATGCATCAAACATGTAATTAATTAAGACTAAGACATGAGTAAGGCCCAAGTGTGTGTTGCTTCAAATTCAAAACAGTTTTTAAATTCCTGCCGAGGACAGTCGGTGTTTGTGAGTTTTACACGAGTTCTCTGCTGGTTTGTGTATGAACAATAAAAGGAAACAAATTCAATTAATATCATCTTTTGGGACTTCAGGACAGGCGGAGAAAAGAAGTAAAAAATAATTAAATAAAAAAACAGAATAAAAAAAAAGAAAGAAAAAAAAAGCAGCAAAATAAATTAAGTTACCTGAACAGAACAACGGAAAAGTTAAAGACCAGTTTTCCCTCAAAGCAAACAACAACTGGGCACACTGGTCAGACATTCCCAAATAAACAAACGAGCAGCAAACACAACACAAACACGATGGACACGATGATGGATGCTTCAGAAATAAAGAAAAAGTATGAATGGCTGCAGAAAAAAAAGACAATAAAACAACAAACCAGTAACAGATGAAAATAACTGAAGTTTAGCAGCAGCTGGATGCAAGAACACAGAAGAAGAAAAAAATTAAATTAAAAACAAACCCTGCAAAAAGAAGTATGTGAGAAAAGAGGAGAGGAGAGTGAATGAATGAGGCAGGTGGGAGGAGAGGGTTAGCCTTCAAGATGGTCAGAGCCCGGGCTCTTTAAAGGGGAGCAGAGTGTAAATAAACAGAAGGGTGACCTTTAGAAGTTTCCACAGATGAATTAAGCTCATTTACATTTCTCACAGCTCCGGACTTTTCTTTAAACTAAAATAAAACTGAAATGTTGTTGAACACTTGGGGGTGGGGGGAGATAAAGTGACAAATCCAAAGGAGGATCACTGTAATTTTTAACTGATAATGTTAAAAATTACTGGGCTGAACATACATTAAGACTTTCTGAACTTATATCCCTTTATTTCTGTCGTTTCGCCTCTTCTCCTTAACTTAAAATTTCAAGATAAATGCTGTAAATGGTCAGCAGCAAGCAATTCTTTTGTCTGTTTACACAGGAGGCGTTCAGGTGCTGCTTTCAGTGTGGGACAGACGCATTTTAGCCCAATACACGATGAAGTAAAGCTGCAGCCTGAAAACAGCTGCAGGTGCAGGTGACGTGAGTTTCACACCAGTGCTGTGGACAGCTGGATTGGTAAACACAGAAACCTATTGTTCCTCTAGTCGTGCGTGAGACGGGCAACTTTAAAAAAAATGCACCTTCTTGACAGACCGAAACTAATCCCAGACAAAAGCACCGTTCCATTCTGTGAGTAATGCAACCCCAGAGCTCAGCCGTTTTAGAAAATTACTGCTCCTAACAGTTCATCAATATAATTCATTCATTTTAATAAGTTTGACAAAAGAACATTGCTTAGGTTAAAAGCCAATCTGTGTAATATTGTGACGAACGACTTCATAACATACTCCTGCTGTGCACCCAATAATACGTCACTCCTTTTTGTGTGAAAATCAGGCAAGTGTACGCTTCCTGGTGCAGCTGTTAGCACACAATGCAGTCTAAAGACTAGAGCAGAGATCACCTACTGTACTGTATACATTTTCCCACCAAAATAAAAGCTTTTTAAAAAAAACTGCAAAATATCCATAAAAAAATAATTTGGGATTTTTTTTTTTCCCCTTCACTGTGTTTTTGAGGATTGTCAATTTAGGTTGCATCTTAAAGATTAGTTTCAATTATGGATGGGTGGTGCTGACTGGCAAAGCTTTGAAGAGGTACAGTGTGCACTAACCTCAGATGTACAGTGACGACACAGAATTTGCATCCAGTGTACACATCAAAACACCCTGGAGGCTTACCATGCCTTCATTTTCAGCCAGGCTGTTTACATTCCCCTCATGTACTCAGTGGATTTGGAGATGTGCGGCTTATTGGCAGATTGATTTACTTATGCATTTTTTTCGACAAAAATAAAAAAGTCACTACAGCTACAACCCTTGTTTCGTTTCTCTCAGAAATCCTTTGTTTTTATCTTACATGACAGGTCTTTTTCAGATCACTTTGGGTATGTAAACAAAAAAACAAACAAATAAACAAATGGCTCTGTCCAACTTAGTGATGGTCCTGATGCTGCCATCACAGACTGTATCTAAAAGACGGATGCTGCCCATGTTTGTTTTTTGTTTTTTTGTTTGTTTGTTTTTTGGGGGGGGTGTTAAGTCTGTCTTTTGCTTTTTTCATTCGATGCATACTCAATCATCCGTGTAAGAAAATTCGGGTAAAGTTGAATCTGCTCATCTGGACGTTGCGTTTTCATTGGGAGAAACATTTCATCACTCATCCAAGTGACTTTTTCAGTCTCAGCTGATTTTCCCAACCTGATAAGCAGTGAATCTGCATAATGACTGAATCTAGTATCACTGCCTCAGCAAAAACCTTTGATGATTCCTTATATGTCAGCTGTATCAAAACCGCTGAGAAGCATTTCATTAAAACGCAGCATCTCTGTGGCTTTCAAACCTCAAAACAAACTATACCAAAGATCAGTCAACCACAAGGATGTGTTCCCCTGGCACAAACACAGTAATATAGTGTACACAGTTGGTGGCTGTAGCTGTAGGTCATCTGCTAATCAGAAGGTTGTGATTCGATACCTAGCTTTTCCAGTCTGCATGCCAAATATCCTTGGGCAACATACTACCCCAAGTTGCTCTCCAATGCATCCATTGGTGTATGAATGTGTGTGAACGTTAGATAGAGAGCACTTGCATAGAAAAAAAACATTTAATAAAAGTGCTTGCATGAATGAGGCAAGTTGTGCGAAGCGCTTTTAGTGCTCAGAGTGGAAAAGCGCTATATACCAGCTATAGACTGTTGTGATTTTATACATCGGGAAAACCAAACAACCTCTGGCTAAGCGGATGGCACAACACAGAAGAGCTACTTCATGAGGCCAGGATTCTGCAGTGTATTTATACCTACAGTCCAATGGCCACTCTTTCGATGAGGATGTGCACATCCGGGACAGGGAGGAACACTGAGGTTTGAGCGGGGGGGAAAAGAGGACATCTTTTGGTGGTCTAAAAAAAGTGATTGCAGCCACTCCAACCACAGCTGGTGTACCATTCAGAATGGTACTCATGGCCGTTGAACACGCAGCTGATTGTTAGCCAGTGGTGCTAGTTGGTCATTATCCAAATGTACTGTTTATAGGGTTGGGGAAAGTTACAGTTAGCAGAGAGTGAAGAAATCCCCTGAATGAGGGGAAAAATATTTCTCCCCCTGAAAACACAAAGTCCAGATAAACATATTCAAGGAGTCACCTTCTCTGTGTTTTGAACCTACAACGCTATGAGCGAGGGTTGGTGTGATGAAAAAACTGAGGGGCACGGCACGCTCACATGTCAGTTACAGAGTAGTCATGCTCTGTTTTATAACCCCCTTTTGACTCCAATTGTACTATCATTTATAAAATAAGCATGGTGTTCCATTTAATAACGTGTTTACTGAGGCTGTAGATCAAGTGAGCTGAAGGGTGATTTCTTCTACACATCCGGGCATCCTTTTGCAGCCAAAGGAGTCTCCCCCTGCTGGTCATTAGAAAGAGTGCAGGTTTACTGCACTTCCATACTGTATTTACAGACCTGGAAGTTAGGTGCCTCTTTTATATCAAGTCTACGATAACAAGCTTTGTCTACCCGTTTTTTTCCCCTGCTACAACAGGTCAAACACCGCTGCTGTGAAGAGCATGAAGGATATGTACAAGGCTCCCTTTAAACGGAGGGTCTGTGGGTGGAGGGAGCCCGTCCCTTTAAAGAACAGTGTTTAGTGTTAGCTGCAGCAGAGCAGAAGCAGAAGTGAGACTGACTGGCAGACGAACAGGCAGACTGACAACCATGCAGTTAGAGCTTCTCAAACCAGAAGACAAGGACCAGACGCCATGATGATGATGACGATGACGAAGATGATCCTCAGTTTTAAAGGAAAGTTTAAGAGGTGAAGAGAGCGATCTGCTGATCAGAATTCAGGGTTCAACTTTTAACAGCTGGGTTACCTTTATGTATCATCACCCTGCACCGCAACACATCATCATCCTGAGCTGTTAGCATTCACACAAACGGTGAAAGATGTAGTTTAGGAATATTTGGATGCTTGCCAGCAATAACCTGTTCCTTACACTTATATTCCCTCCTTATTTCAGTTAATTTGTTACTGAATTTATAACCAATTTTTTAAAAAGTGTGGACATATGGGGGAAAAAAAGGAAATGCACTTGAGCCACAATTAAAGTAAAACGTTAAGACTGTAAAACATCTATAGATGTGATAATGTCCAACCCAGAGTGATGGAAATGCTATGCTGTGAAATGACATGAGCTAAAATAAAAGGCCCAGTATAAGAAAATCATGAGTAATGCAAAGCTGCTCTATTAGACTTAAAGAATGATAATAATATATTTATGTGTTGGACACATTTACAGGAGCTTTCACATTCAACACCGATGCCCATAGTTCTTATTTTCAAAAATAATAAGTTCTCACTGTGGAAACTTGTGTTGGGTTCAGAGGGAGATTTCTTTTCTATTTCAGCACGTCAGTTTTCCAGCTGAAACTCGTGACCCTGAATTCATCACAGCTCAGAACGACCCTTTCGCCTATGACATCTTTCCTTCCAGTGATGACAAACAGAGGTATCAGAGACAGACAGACAGGATTGGCAGAGAGATAGACTGATGTCATGTCGGTGTGTACCTTTCTACCACAACTGGCCGAAACACCAGTAGAGCAGAGCCAGGACAAGGCCCATGAATATGGCTTGGACAGGCTGCAATATGGATGGCTAAAAGGGAGAGGGGTTGGAGGGGGAGAGGGGATAAGAAGAAATCAGCCAGCAAATCAACCAAAACCAACATGGAGGATGGAGCAGCTACAGCAAGGGGGGAGGGGAGAGAGAGAGAGAGAGAGAGAGAGAGAGAGAGAGAGAGAGAGAGAGAGAGAGAGAGAGAGAGAGAATCGCAAATATCTGTGTTAATGTACTATACAAGCATGATTTATGCAGCCATGTCCCAGAGATTTACACACTGGATCCTAAAGGAAGAAAGCAAAATAAGAAATGCAATACAGATGGAGAACAGGAAGACCACACTAATAAAATAACTTAAAAAAAAATATATAATAATAATAATAATAATAATAATAATAATAATATGAATGAATGACTCGAGGCAGAATTACTCCGATTATGTATGTATTATGAATATCCCATGCATTTCAGCATCTCCTTAAATCAACAATTCCAAAGACATTCCAGCTATATTAACACATAACCCACATACACACCCAATAGAAGACATAGAAAAAAGGCAAAGAAGCAAACATTTGTTTAAGACAAAAAGGCATCATATTATGTGAAAGCACACTAAAAACACACCTGTAGTGCACATAGAGACGTGATCATAAAGGCAGGGTTAGACTCCTGCAGTTTTTACAGGTTGCTGCAGGGGGTTTCTAACACTGAGGGGGTCCACGTTCCCAGCCATTAACACACACATGAAAGCAAGAACATCACGACAGGAAATGCCCGGTGAGCTTTTCATCTCAAGTCAGTTCCAGGAACTACTGCATATATTAAGAT
>VVHJ01065273.1:8505-34286 GCA_015107715.1 Tylochromis polylepis
GCTGTTTCCCCATGTGTTCCCACTTCCCCTGATCACCTCCTGTGTGTATTTAAGTCCTCTGTCTTCCTTTCTTCGTTGTCGTTGTCCCATGCTTTAGTTTTCTCAAGTTCATAGTTCTCGTTTGTGTTTTCCAGTTTTGTAATTTTGCTAATTGGCCACAATTAAAGGCTTGTTTTTTTTTGTTGAAAACCTGCAATTCCTCTCTCAGCATCTGCTTCTGGGTCCGGTTTACAAACTACACCGGTGTACATCGGCCTGACAGTTCTGAAGAACAGAGGTGTTTTAACTGAAATAGTAACCTCTTATCCTGTTCCTTGATGATGACATATGAGATGGAGCGTGTGCAAACTACGCAAACGCACTGACGGCCAATCCAGCAAGACCTGGAAATGCACAGACACCTAAAAAGATAAACGACAGCAGCACATAGAGAACAGTTATCTCCACACAGCCACTGGTCCCATGTTCGTTTGGTCATTTATCTGCAGTCCTAAGACATGCACGTTAGGGTCACTAGTAATTCTACACTAAGAGTGAAAACAAAAAGACGTACTGTAAGGAAATAAAGATGATTGTGATTGTTGACTGATGGTGTGATAGACAGTATTGGCATCATAAACTCCAAATACACTGAATTGGATTTTTCAAAGGAATCATTATCCAGTATAATCTATTATCCTAAATTATCACATGAAAACTGCATGAACCTTGACCAACATAGCACAAATAGTGGTGTGTTGCAAGTAATGCAGATTAAATGTTTTCATGATACAATTTCATGGACACATGTCTGAGATTGGTGTATTAGTAACAGCCTGGTTATGTAAGAGAGGGAAAAGGTGGTTTCAGATTGGCATCAAACATTAAAAATGGTATTAATTCCTCCCTACTTCAAATTACACCTACTAAAGCACTTCAGCATGAAATAAAATAATTTTAAAAAAAAACAATAGGAGGGTTTACATGAGTCAAGAACTGATTATATTTCACTCGTGTATCTTATTGAAAATGCAGTAAAGTGGAAGAAACTATGCTGGAATCACTTCGATGATTTTATCTCAACCTCATTGAACAGCTGTAATTCTTTTTCCGTGAGTAACAAATCTGGTAGGAGAATATAAATTCAAGAAATAAAAAAAAAAAAAACTGAGCATGCATAATCTAAAATGCTAGAGACACAATAAAAAGCCTGATGCGTCATTATGGGTTTAATATCCTGGCTTAAAGTAATTTGTGTTAAACATTAACTTACAGGTGAATTGAAATCGCTTCATAAAGCTGAAACATCCATTTAAGAGCAAAGACCCACTGAAGCGTTAATGCACTGTACATAAAAATTTGTGTCCACAGAGTCTGTTTTGTTTTGCTACAGTACAGGAACAGTGGTTGTACTTCACACTGTTTGGTGACAGGATGGTATCAGCACATGTAGACATTTAAAAAATTGTATTTTTGTCAGTTAACAGACACATCATTCAGAGGAGCATGGAGCCAACATAAACTGGTCATCCTATCACTTTGGTATATTAGCATTAGCTAATTAAGGGCTAAATGTGAATTACTTTTTATTTGTAAATCTAAAAAGTGTATACATTTTTTAAATTTACTGGCATAAAAAAACCAAAAACAAATATATAAAAAATATATTTTAAAAAATGCTCATGAACGTCCAAACTTCCCATATGAGCAAGTTCAGCTTTGAGACCTGTGTAATATTAGGCAGGGTGGCTTTAATTTTGTTTAGCTGATCGTGCTTATATGAAGTGATTAACGTTTAGTTTGTGTTTCCCAATAGAGGCTCAATCATGTCGAAAATGAAGGATCAAAACCTAACGTGTCATACAGCTTCTCCGTATCAGCTGATTGAAATCTGTTATCTGAAAGAAAGGCTCGACAAAGAAGCGAACTTTCAGCCCTGACCCCACTCCACCTGCATTGTCACGCGTGATAATGAAGACAATAAAAGCTCTGATTGGTGCATTTTCTTACTTCGTATGTTTAATAGTTTCTGAAAGACTTACGTGTCAAGCTCTGAAATATGTAACTGACAGTCTTGAACAGACTGAATTGCGAGGGCATTAAATTAGTTGAGGTGAGGGGAATTGTGAATAGAATAATGAAGGTCATGCACGGCACTTTATAAGGCAGAAATGATCAATCTTCTCCGTTTGTGTTGGGGTTTGAAAACATCTTCAACACAACGATGTTCCCGTGGTTACAGTAAACAAGGTGTCAGTGCACACAACGCTCGTATCTTTCAAGCTATTTACGTTTATCTTATAACGAATGCCCGCGTGTGCTTTTATGGTGCCTTTCCTTATCATACGCGTCCTTCTCCATCATTCTGCAATCGGATGATTTCTTTGACCCCCTCCATGTTATAATGCATCTTCAGAGAATACTGACGAGCTTTGAGGTCTCTCATGGCAGCGCAGATTCTCAGTGCCACTTTGTTTTTTTCAGTCTCTACAAATGTATGGGCGCACACACAAAGTGAAAAACATTTCTCCCGCTTTCCTTTTTGTTTTGTTGTTTGTTAGTAATGATTAATGCTGCTGTTTCATTTCCAAATGTCAACTATGGAAAAGGTTCCAGCTTCAACCAGATATTTAATTAAGAGTATTTCATTTAACATACACTCAGCTGATCTCCAGAGATATCCAGAGGCAATCGTAATAATACAGTCTTCAGTTTGTGCACATCAGCTCCGCTCTGTTATACATTGTTACAACTTTGAGAGGCTAGGCTGCTGCTGATTTTTCACAATCAGTCCGCAAATAGGAGGTCAGCATACGTACAGGTAATCCCCGTGAGCACAACGCTCAGGCTGCTCTAAACGCCGCTTTTCAGGCAGTTTTTTCATCTGTATGATGTCACTAATGTAAAATATTAATAATTATACTAACAAACACAAAAGCCCCACCCACCTGCTGGTTAAACCTTCTGTTTGCGAGGAGCACCAATCAAAACAAAGCTTAATTAAGCTTAATTAAGGTAAATGAAGGAATATTTTGAATTCTGTCATGAGTGTTTAAAAAAAACACTTTCTGGAAAATTTTTTTTCTCATTTTTAACAACGGTGGGAAAGACACCATTTTTAATCATTGTTGTTATTTGTTATTTTTTTATTGCTTGTCCTGTAAATGGGTCAGTGAAGGACTGCAGGTTGTTTTATAGAGTCTGGAAGGAACAGTTTCTCCTCTATTGCAATCATAGAGGCCATAAAGGTCTGTCCCGGCCTCCTCACGATGCTTTGAAGTACAGAAGGACTGCTGGTTCCTCTGCAAGACCTCAAAATCTTACAAATTACGGGACTTCAGAGTCTTTGATCTGAGTTTTTTTTGTTTTGTTTGTTTGTTTGTTTGTTTTGTTTTTTCAAATTATTCCAAATATGATGCTACAGCTCAACACTGTTTCTGCCAAAATCATCAAGCACAAGAACACCACAGCGCATCCTGTTCCTCCTTCAAAATTGTGTCTTTTTTTTTTCCTCAAAGAGAACAAAATCCAAAGAAGAGTTGTCAAATGCCAAATTCTTTTGATGCCTCAATGACTGACACTGATTTCTATCCATGCAAAAATCAATGAATCCATCATCTGCTGCTTATCTGAGCCTGAGTCAGTCAGGAGAGAAACCCAGACCTCTGTCTGGCTGGGTAAAGGGATGTAGAGGTGTGTGAGGTTGTGTTAAGATATTGTGATTTTTGTGTTTTGTACAGATCCTTTTAGATATTTTGTACAATTTAATTTGTTGAAAACAGCAGGTTGAAAGCTGTTTTTTGTATCTTTTGTGACAAGATGAAGAGCCCTACTGCGCTGCCCTTTTTACTCCCACATGCTGATCCAAATCTGAACATGCAAAGTTTCTGTGTTACATGAGGCTCTTTCTCCTTCTCTGTTGTGTTAGAAATACATGTGTAGATAAATTTGAATGTCTTTCTTTTTTAAGAAACAACTTCTCTCAGCATATCTACACTGAATTAAGGAAGACATAGCTTTTACTTTAGTAAATGACATATTTTTAATGAAGCAATATCTTGAGATTATTTTTATTACGTTAGTGATTTCCATGTAAAAATGACTGGTACTCAAATCTACTGTTAAAAAACAGTATTTTACACACATTTCTTCACAGACAGGTTGAATGTAACACAAATCTTCATAATTTAAGTGTTTTCAAGCTTTATGTATCTTTGGGAAAGACATCCAATATTTAACATGGTCCCATGTTAAAACAAACCTTAAAAAAATAAAGAAAAGAAAATAAAATCCTGAATTCTGAAAATCCTACGTCCAGATGAACAGAATCAACTTTTTGGAAAATCCTGAATTGTGAAACAAAGTGCTGATAAATAGCACAGTTGCCTCACAGCAAGAAGGTCCTGAGTTCAATCCCACCATCAGGCCAGGAGTCTTTCTGTGTGGAGTTCACGTGGGTTTTCTCCCACTGCCCAAAGACATGCAGTTAGTGCAGTTAGGTTAATTAGTGATTCTAAATTGCCCATAGGTGTGAATATGAGTGCGAGTGGTTGTCTGTCTCTATGTGTTAGCCCTGCGACGGACTGGCAACTTGTGCAGAGTGTACTCTGCCTCTTGCTCTAAGACAGTTAGGATAGGCTCCAGACAACTCCCCCCGTGACCCTGACAAGGATAAGCAGAAGAGAGTGGATGGATAGATGATGCTGAAAAAAACACTAAATCCTGGAGGCAGGGATCTATTCAGAAAGAAAGAATTGTTATTAAAGTAAAATGTAATATTAAGAAAAAGGGTCACTGTGATGCTAAGACACAAAAATGAATAGAGTGGAAGAATCAGTCATTTAGATCCTATTTAACCCCCACATATACGCAGTAAGGACACTGAAAGCCTTTAACATTACTGATGGTAACCTGCTGACTTCGCATACACAAATGAACTAATAACCTTTGATGATTCAGTCTGACAGCAGGCAGTGGGGAGTGAGCACAAGAGGAGTAACTTGTTTTTTTCTTTTGAAGTTGCAGGTAATTTCTCACAGGTCAGCAAATATCACCAATGTCACAAACTGTTCTTTCTTTTCAAAAAAAGCTGGGTAGTTGCAGTTTCCACATTAAAAAAAACAGCAGTGTGTAATAAATTCCCTCTCAGAGAAAGATGTAAGACAAAGAGGTCAAGAGAGGATGACAAGAGATTATTCTTCAAAGGCAAGAACTGCTCAGCAAGGGACATTTTACAAACCGGCAACAATGGGAAACCCTAACTTGTGTTAGATTGCAGTAGTCAGTGGATGTGTACACGATGTGCTGCTGGTTATTTCATATCGTGGAATGTCTTTAAAAACAAATTACATGATAATAATTTCATGTTATTAAGAAGTTAGTACATGGACAGTAAGCGCAGGCTAAACTGGGACTGCTGTGTTGTGGTTCAGTTTACAGTGATGGACGGTGGTATGCATAGAGAAGGGCTTGGAAAAGAATTGAAAGAATTCTGAATTGGACTTATGGCAGAATTTTGCAACAGCAAAGATGATGGTAGAAGTAACTTCCTTTTGTTCAAAAAAAAAAAAATCGATTTGATGGGATATTCTGTGCATGCAGTTTTGTCCTGTTGACCACTGAAATGAAAGTTAATGCTTCAAAGTAAGTGAAGCAATTTGAATTTAAGCTGATAATGTTCTTTAGTAACACTTTCCAAACCCCACCTTAATACTTGCCTTCTACTACCCCAATATTTAGCCAAGTCCCACTTTACTCTCGGAGTGTGACTGCCATTTAGATTGATAGTGGAAATGCACCACTCCATAAATGTTGACGCCAGTCTTTTATTAGTTAATTATTGCATTAGAGAGCAACACTGATAAGGTTTACAGGGGCTGTGAACTACTTGACAGTCATACTGTGAGGTAAACATGCTGTAAACTTAAAAAAAAAAAAAATCACTTCCACAACTCAGTGATATTTTAAAAAATACCAAAGCCACAAATGTGCCTTCACAGACCGAATAATGTTCTTATCGTGGCAAGAAATAAGCCATCTGATTTATCAAGGATTACAAAAATGTGACCCAATGGTAAAGATAAAGGATTTGTGTTTGTATTGTATTATTTCTGTTATTAGAATTCACAAAATGACTAATACTAACGTCTCCTTCCATAGAAAGGGTTATTGGCAGCATCTCATGTAATGTATTAACCACTAAGAACAAGGTTGCACCTTTTTCTGCTTAAAGTTGCTGACATCATATAATACAACACAGGTTTAGACGAGCAACTGATAACCACGGGTTAGGTGCAACAGGTCACAGTAAATACCTCAGTGTCTCTCACCTGGACACACAGTAGGGATAAAGGACTGAAAGAGAGGGAGGAGAGAGATAGATAGTCCACGGAGACTCAGGAGCCAACTGCACAGAGGAGGTTTATTTCTGAATCCTCTCAGTTGCTTGAAAGTTTACAGAAGTAACAGAACTTCAAACTGCTTATCAAAGAGAGACACAGCAGCTCTTATTTCCAATTTCTTTTTTGCAAAGAGGAGGTTATCAGCAAGCCACCATGAAGCTGAAATTACCAAACCCAGGACTGGATGACCGAATCCCGTCTCATGAAGATTTGGAAAGGATGGAAACCGAGGAGGCCGGGGACAGGCCCAAATGGGACAACAAAGCCCAGTACCTCCTCACCTGCGTCGGCTTCTGCGTGGGACTCGGTAACGTCTGGAGGTTCCCGTACCTGTGTCAAAGCCACGGAGGAGGTATGCAGGGATGTGTGGGGGAGTAGATGTGAAAGATATTGGAATATAGACTAGGTGCCACAAAAGAAAATATCAGTGGATTTACTTTTTTTCTACTAACAAAAGGACTAACACTATGGATTTTAGTGATTACACATAAATTATACCATTTGAGAAATGCTTTTGTTGAAAAGTTACAACCAAGAGAAAAGATGAAGCACGCAGATATGTTGTATCAACACAAAGAGCCCCACAGTATGAATTATGGAAATGCCGTTTTATTCACCACAAGTTTTAATTCATCATCAGATATATAAATACTGACTAGATTTTATCTAATTTTTTTTTCTATTTAGTGAAACTAAAAAAATATCTTTCTTCAGATTAATGCTATGGAAAAGGTAATGTGTGAGTCTTATTCTTGGTTTATACAGTTCCTAGTTTGGCTAATAAAAAGCTGCTTTTCACAGTTTACGAGTATCTTTATGAGAACACTTTTGCGACTTATGTCAACTGCTGAATGCTTAGTTTCCTTTGTTTAAGTGTCTAATAAAGTGAATCTCACCACTTTGCTAATTCATTATAAACATG
Source organism: Tylochromis polylepis (assembly GCA_015107715.1). Taxonomy (NCBI): domain Eukaryota; kingdom Metazoa; phylum Chordata; class Actinopteri; order Cichliformes; family Cichlidae; genus Tylochromis; species Tylochromis polylepis. The sequence continues at coordinate 15,808 of VVHJ01065273.1, forward strand.
AATGGTGTGCTTTTAGGAGCGTTTATGATCCCGTTCCTTATCCTGTTGGTTCTGGAGGGAATCCCGCTGCTGCACTTAGAGTTTGCCATCGGTCAGCGCCTGAGAAAAGGCAGCGTGGGAGTGTGGAGAGCAATCAACCCTTACCTGACTGGAGTTGGTGTGTACAAAAAAAAAACATGCACGTGTGTGTGCGCATCTTTGTATCTGTGTGGGGTTTTTTGTGCCTATGTTGGCAAAATGGCTCCACAGACAGCAATAAGTTGGCATTCTGGTAATGGCTAAATATGTGATGTATTAACTAATTTAGAGTTTTTAGAGAATGAAACTGATTCTGGTGCTCTTCCACTAGGTTTGCTTTTGCAGCAACGGTTACTGAAGCAAGTGCTAGGCTTTAATACAAAATACAGACTAAGTAATCATTCCTATCCAAGCATTTAGAATAAACCACAGTGAATATTGGGACCACTTAAATTTACACTGACCATCATAATGAGGCCAAATTCCTGCCAAGTATATATCATATAACATATATAAACATAGCACTTACTATGCTGTCATGCTAAACTAAGATAGCAAACATGGCACACATGGGGGGATGTAAGAGGACAGTCACTGTGAGTATTTCCACTTCTTTCTTCATTCTTTTGCAGGCATTGCATCGTTACTTGTCTCATTTTTGGTCGCTCTGTATTACAACACCATCATGGCCTGGATCATGTGGTACCTGTTCAACTCCTTTCAAGATCCTCTGCCTTGGAGCCAATGCCCTCTCAATGCTAACAGCACAGGTGTGTCTTCATCTAACAAGTGGTTACAATAGAACATTATGCGGTGGTTAGCCTGCCATCAAGTTGTTCTTTACGTGCCATTTGCAGGTGTAGTGGATGAGTGTGCACGGAGCACCACTGTTGACTACTTCTGGTACAGAGAGACTCTGAACACTTCAACAGCTATCGATGACTCTGGAGGTTTGCAGTGGTGGATGGTGCTGGCGCTGTTCTCTGCCTGGACTCTGCTGTATGTGTGCTGCATTCGTGGCATTGAGACTTCTGGCAAGGTCTGAAAAATCCCACAATGTCTAAGAAAAGGGAATGATTTTTACATGTAGGTTTGCTCAAATACACATGCCATCTGTCATTTTTCAGGCTGTCTACATCACCTCCACTCTCCCGTATCTTGTCCTCACAATATTCCTCATCAGAGGACTGACTCTCAAAGGCTCTACAGAGGGAATCAAGTACCTCTTCATACCAGATGTAAGGGTTCAGTGTTTCACATGTCATAAGAATGAGAAGGAACAAGATGTCCATAAACGTATTTGTCATTTTGGTTTTTGTACAGTTTTACAACGTCTGGGGAGCATTACTCAATAACATCAGTGAAACATGGACCTCATTGTTTCCACTCTTTATGATTAGCTAAGGTAGATGGCTGAAGGCTCATATTTATTGCACAAACATTACAGTAATATATGGTTATATAACTGTTAGAAAGTGTATTTCCAGATATAGAAGGCTATTTCTTTAATCTATTACTTTTGGTGTTTGCTGTTTTAAGACACCCAGACCTGAAACATGAGTGCAATAAACCTTTATCACAGGACTGATAAAAGCTGATATAAAAGCTGATACTGAAGGCTGAAACACAGCAGAGTCAGTACTGTAAATTCCAATACATAAGTAATCTAGATAGGCACTTTCAAGCCAAATTACCTGGTGACAATCTCACACATCAATCATTTTTCAAACAGCCTTCAGCCTTGTTGCATTGTGTGTACCCTCTTAGATCATTAACTAACAATAGCCACTGAAGTGGGAAAGTGTCAGTTTTAAAATGTTGTATATGTCAGAAATCTGCTCACAGCTCATTAAGAATGCTTATGTTTGGATTCTCTTTAGGTGGATGAGTTAATGAATCCACAGACTTGGTTGGATGCAGGAGCTCAGGTTTTCTACTCCTTCTCCTTGGCTTTCGGGGGCCTCATCTCTTTCTCCAGTTACAACTCTGTACAGTGAGTAAAAGTCTTGATTGTGCAGTCATAAAGGAACCCACTGTCCAGCAGGTGTCCTCATACCATGTCCCTTCAAAATCTCCTTGCAGCAACAACTGTGAGCAAGACGCCGTTCTCATCTCCATCATCAATGGTTGCACCTCGGTGTACTCTGCAACGGTGATCTACTCCATCATCGGTTTCAGGGCAACGCAGAAATTTGATGAATGCCAGGGAGAGTGAGTTTCAGTTTGCACAAAAGACGACATTACAATGGGGGAAAAATGTGAGAGTGAGATTTTGTTGTATCGGAGTGGACTCATATTAGTTTTTTGTTACTTTTTTGCAGTAACATCCTACAGCTCATCAATGCCTTTGACTACCCTGAAAACTCCATCACAATAGACAACTACAATGAAGTTCTGACCAACCTGAATCAGACAAATCCAGATATCATCCAAGGTTTGCTGTTAAAAACCTGTGACATGCAGAATTTACTCAGTCAGGTCAGTGGAGCCTTTATTTATCTGTATCCTATTAATTCCATGATTATTTGCCTGGTTTGAGTGTCACAAAAATGATTCAAAATCGGATCAGAACTTGAAAGATATGGCCTGTACTTCTTCAGGGTGTAGAGGGGACGGGCCTGGCCTTCATCGTGTTCACAGAGGCCATCATCAAGATGCCTGTTTCGCCTCTCTGGGCAGTCCTCTTCTTCATCATGCTCTTCTGTCTCGGCCTCTCAACTATGTTTGGGAACATTGAGGGAGTGGTGGTTCCCCTTCAAGACCTTCGAGTTCTTCCCCGAACTTGGCCCAAAGAAGTTTTCACTGGTAACTTTCTCTCGCAGAGAACTTTTTCATAACCACTGTGGAAAACTGACCCTGATTGTAACCGCCTGCTTGTATCGCTTTTCAGGTCTTACTTGCATGATAGCCTTTGCTTTTGGGCTCATATTCACCCTACGCTCTGGGAACTACTGGCTAGCACTTTTTGACAATTTTGCAGGCTCAATCCCCCTCCTAGTCATCGGATTCTGTGAAATGTTCGCCGTTGTCTACATCTATGGGATTGATAGGTAAGTCTGCCCATCCTTAGGTGATCATTGAGTCAGTGTCCAAAGTAATGACTTTCCAGGTACATTATCAAACATCAGACATTCTAAACAGAATCATGTTTGGGGAATGTTCACTTTCCTGGTATTTTCATTTGAGGCAAAAAAGGTCAGTGTTCAGTGAGGCAAACAACAGTTCTTGTTAGAGTTCAAACAAAGCATTGCTTTCTGACCTTGGAGTAGAGATAATGTAACACACTCATCACAGTAGAATTGTGTTGTAATGTAGCAACAGTAAGGTGAGGAATGTGGAAAATGTACTTTTGGCTTAGAGTTTCAACGACCATGCACATGAAAGCAGTTAAGTCTACTTATTTATAACAATTATCCAATAATTAGAAGTAATTTATAATTCGAATGAATGAAATATACAAAAGTTGTAAAAGGTAATGTAATATACTTTTTAATGTTTTCAATTTGGACTCAAAGTTAGCTTAGAGAAAAATAAAAGACTAGAGTCTGCTTTGGTATCAGCCAGTTGAGCAAACAGTGACATGTGATGCTTTATTTACTGTAACTAATAAAATGTACAAGGTCGCCTTTTATGAACGGTTTTTACATGTGCTCAGTTACATTATGTCTCCCTCTTATTGCTTCCAAACAGATTCAACAAGGACATTGAATTTATGGTTGGCCACAAGCCCAATATTTTCTGGCAGGTGACGTGGAGAGTGATTAGCCCACTCATTATGATCTTCATCCTAATTTTCTACTTTGTTACCCAAGTCACCAAAAATTTAACCTATCTGGTGTGGGACCAGGAAGCGGTAAGTGTGCTCTTCACAGTAGTTTACAAGTTTCAAGAAACAGGTTTTTACATTCAGTAACTGCAGGAATAAAGATCTAATTTGATGTTTTGTGGTGCAAAATGTAACTTTTTCATTGATCCTGATCACAGGCGAGCTTTCCCATACTGGAAGCGCGTCCCTATCCCTCTTGGATCTACGCCATCATCTTTATCCTAGCTGGAATTCCCTGTTTGTCCATTCCCATTTTTGCCCTCTTTAAATTTTTCCAGAGGAAATGCTGCAAGGAGAAGAGCTACAAAGATCACCCACTGGACACTATCTCTGCCAAAATAGAAATGAACGGCAAAGCAAAGTTCTAGGTTGATGTCGCCTTGATTGTTTAATATGCCTGATGTGTACTATGCACAACATTGTGACTGCTGACTATTATCTTTGAAAAACAGATGTAAATTTTTAAGTTGTTAGTTAGTTTCTGCATGATTGTGCACTTTGGGAGATTTATTATAGGGCTACAGGACACCCAACGGCTGCTTAGCTTATCTTGGCAGAGGGAAACAGGTTGACCTGCTATGTTCATAAAATATGCTTACAAGTGTCTAAAGCTCAATAATTAACATGTTCTCAGATTTCATCTGTATGGAGTGCACAAAGAAAAAAACCATGGCTGAGCCGGTCTGACATTTTTCTCCTGTTTCCACACTAAGTAGTAATGTTAAGTTAACCAGTCAGTGGCTGTAGCTTGATATAGCACATAGATACAAAAATAGTATTAATCATCCCATTTATTCTATTTAAAAAAAAAACAGAAACCTGTTTCTGAATATCTAACTATTCTTTTGATATTTTAAATGTACTACACATGTATGTCTAATACAGACAATGACTTTGCACTCACTAAATCTTTCAGAAGAATGCTATTCACTCTTTCAATGGTGTTTCAAAAATGTATATAATCAATGCAATGGTGAACTGAAGCTGCTTTGGTGTCACGTGGCAACCCAGCATATTACTAAGACACTTTATGTTGTATTTTCCTGTGGTATGCCTCTATATACATGAGGTTTTATTTTAATATTTTGTAAATAATCCTTGGATTAAGTAAGATTTTTACACACTTTAATAATGTCTTAGATTTTTTTAAGCTGGAAAAAAAGGAGAATATGGGCCCCCTTTTTTGTGTTGTTTGGTTATTGTCTTTTTAAGGCGGACTCTTGTAAACTTCTACCTTGTGATGTACAGTTCCAAGAAAACGTTTGTGAAACCTTTGGAATGACCAGGATCTCTGCACTAAGGCACAACTATTGATAAACTTCGTCTGACTAAACTAGCACAAACAACTGAGCTTTTCATGTCATTATTTGAACACACTGAGCACACCGATCATGTTATATGTATGACTTACTAAATACTGAATTAAGTCACTTCCTTTAGCAGCATCAACTTCTATGAGATGTTTTCAGTAGCTGCTCATGAAATGTATACAGTGAGAAGCAGGAATTTTAAACTGTTCCTCCTGTAAAAGTGTTTCAGTTTATCAGTATTTCTGGAATGTTTTGTACAACACTCTTCATCAGATCTCTTCTTTTTCGCTGTGTTCTTTGGCTCATTGTAGTATTATAACACCCAGCAATAACATTTGGTCATGAAACCAGTATCGATGGCTGCAAGGCATCTAGACCAAAGCAACCGCAAACCATGGTGCAACCTCCGCCATGCCTGACAGTCGAGATGGTGTTTTTAGTGTTAGCGAGCAACAACCTTTTTTCATCAAACATGACATTGTGTGCTTGACTCGTTTGTTGACAGTTCATTATTCAGAATTGTTGGAGATCATTGTTGGGGCTCTTGAACTGTTTGTTTGCAAACCTGAGATATGGCACAATCTCCTTTTTTTATTGTTTTGTTTTTGTTTGCTTCATTTCATTTCCTTGATGATGTGCTGCCCAATACAATATCTAGTGCAGTTTTCTTGTCCAGCAGACAAAAACACAAAGATTTTAGTAAGTTACTAAAATCTTTACAGAGCACGGACTTCAGATACACATAAGTATTTAGCTACTTCATAAACTTTTGCTATCTCACTGATAGGTTAGTTTTGTTTTTTCAGCCTAACGATGGCCTCCTTCACTGGCTTTCTCTTTGGATCTCATTTTGATAGTTCTGCTGAACAATTATCAAATAGAATTTCTACACATAGAATCAACTCAAGATCTTTTATCTGTTTAATTTCTCATGCAATAATGAGGGAAGCGCTTTACCTAGTTATGAAACTGCTTGCTCATAAATTTTCTAATTAATTTTGAACCTCTGAAAATGGGCTATAAAAATGGCTGGGATCCCTAAACTTTTGTTAAATCCCTTAAATCAAAGCTGAAAATCTTCAGGTCAATCACATCTTGATTTTTATATGCAAAAACTGCTGTGATGGTACACAAGTTGGAAAACTTGTCTTATTGGCAATACTTGTTAAAAGTAGTAATTTCAACTAAAAGGTCATGTCAAAAATTCCTTCTTCTCTAAAAAAAATAAAGAACATTTTCTTTCTCTTACATATAGATACAGTACTGTGCAAAAATCTTGAGCCACCCCTCTTTCTTTATGTTTTGCTATAAATATGGAAAGCAGGCGCGAAGTTAGTAAAACACAGTAAACATGACTAAAAAAAGACTGGGCAGCTGTTCTTTGGATGTTGACTGCCTCTTGTTTTGTTCTCTGTCACGATGACCCCACACTGATTTTATAATGTGGAGGTCCGGGCTCTGGGCAGGCCAATGACTGATATAGCCCTTTTCCACTAGTATCTATACTCAGGTCAGCTCGACACAACTTGACTTGGTTTTTAGGGTTTTCCATTAGGTGATAGTACCCAGTACTTGGCATTTTGTATAACTCAGATGGGGTTCCATGGGCCAATAGGTGGGGGCCATACACCTGGAAAGCAAGAGACAAAGAGACAGAAAAACAACAGTGTAACAGTTTTGCAGATTGAAGCAAAAATGTTAGATTTGGTTGGTAGTCCATAAAAACTGATGCCACTGATTTTGGCACACCTTAGCCTTTTCTCCCTTTTTCCCCTCCCTAAGAATGGCTTTCTGACAGCCACCCTTCCACTGAGACAATTTCTGATGAAGCGTCAGCGAACAGAAGATGGATCAGCTGATGGGTCTCAGTACCTGTGTTAGGTCTTAAGGACAAGACCTTCAGGTACTGTTTATCAACAAGCCCAAATCATCAACCCTCCACCACCATGCTTGACAACTGGTATGAGGTGTTTATGCTGATGTTGTCAGGGGGCTGGGTCTGTGACCCAGCATTTTGAGTTTATTTTGTATTTTTTATTGCTTATGATATATTTAGATAATGTTAAGTTCTAGTGTTATTATTAGTTTGTCTTAGTTGAGTTTAGTCTAGCTTATGATATCATCCATGTCTCCTTGTTTATAAGTCTTTTCCTGTTTGTCATGTGTAATCTCCTTGTCTATGTAGGTTCCCCTTGTGTCTCTCTCCTCTGTGTCCCTCTGTGTGCATGTGTGTGTTTATGTGCATATGTCCTTTTCTGTTCCCATGGTCCCCCTCCTCGTGTTCATTCCATGTCTCCTATCTGTCATGTGTATCCATGTATGTTTCCTCAGCCCATCATTTCTTGTTCCCTCTTTCTCAAGTCCCCTGTGGTTCAGTTTCCCTCTCTCGCTCCCTCTCTCTGTCTCTCATGACAAGCTTCCGGGTCCCGGGTTACGTCTCTCCATGTTTTCTGTTTAATTTGAAGGTCTTGTGCTTCATGTTCAGTGTGTTTACTTTTGCTTCCCCTGTGGCGTCAGGTTCATTTGTGTCAGCTGTGTTTCCCCGGTGTTTCCACTTCCCTCATTACCCTTCTGTCTATTAAGTCCTCTGTCTCCCTTTGTTCAGTGTCGAGTCATCTGTTTGTCTTGCGTCATGTTACTTCAAGTCTCAGGATTGATTCATACTTCTGTTTAGGTTCAGGTTCATGTTCATGTTTCACGTCATAGTTTTCATGTTAAGTTTTAGTTTATCCCAGTCTAGGTTTTAGTTTAGTTTTTCCCCAGTTCACCTTGCCTTGTTTTTGTTTTGCTATCAGCCTTAATAAATGGCTCACTTTTTGTTATACTTAGTTTTCTCTCCTGTGTCTTCTTTTGGGTCCACACCACAACACCCCGGCTGCTCAGCCGTGACAGATGTCCTGTGTTTGGTTTCGTTGCATTATGTTCAAACATCTCCCCTTTGTTCTCATCTGTCCAAAACACAGTGGCCCTCATTTCCTTAGTATGACTAAGTAAATTAGTGGTCACTCAAACAAAATTTCGTCCCTGATACAAATTTGTCTTGAATCACAGTTCTGCACGGGAGATGCTGGATATGACACATGATACAAACGCAAATGGAGAACATAACATCGCATTTGTAGGGATGATGAAATGAACATGATATACAAGAAAAGCAAAAAAATTGGGATTTATAATAAACGCTCATTTAAAAACACATAAATGTTAATAATTGCTGTGTGTTTCACGATATTCGTCTAACATTTTGTTCAGATAGGGTACATATATATATATATATATATATACATATGCTTTTCCCATTATAGTAAGATTATTGTTATTATTATAATTTTTATTATAAGATGATTCTGTGTATCTTATGTTAGCAAAAGAAAACATCTGATAAAGGAGATTCTGCACGGTACTAAAGTCAGCAGTTAACTTGCTTACTTGCGGTCTGGACTGCAAATGATTAAATACACACAACACAAATATGAAGAGTGCAGCTTTTTGTGTGTTTGTGTGTTTTGCCGTTTGCCTATAATTGTGACATAGGTAAAACTCAATGCCAAATTTTATAAGCTATAGATATTAAAAAACCAGTTATAGTCAGTTAAAAATCTTTGTGGTTCATTTCAGACTTAAGAGCAATGACTTAGTGGTTTCACTCAGAAGAAACGTGCTAGAAAAAATAATGAAAATATAACTGATGCTTAAAATAAAAAACAGAGTTTTGACCATAGCAACGAGAGAAATGGCTTTTTGCTCCTATTTCTGTTCTTTTAAATGTTTCTGTAAATTTTTAACTAATTTGTAATAAAACTGAGAACTCAACAGCTATAAATAAAGAAGAAAGTACTGAGTGTACCTGTGTCTGGTTAATCTGCACCACACATTAGATACAGTAAAAGGTCATAAATTGTTTCATGATTACCCAACAAGCACATGCACTCTCCCCTGACAGCTTCACCAGAAGTAGACACAGCATGCGCTTCAGAACACAGTGGACACCATGAGACTGGTACTTCCTAACCCAGGACTGGATCTCAGAATCCCCAGGCATGAAGATCTGGAGAGGATGGAAAAAGAGGAGGCTGCAGACAGACCCAAGTGGGACAACAAAGCTCAATATATACTAACCTGTGTGGGGTTCTGTATCGGTCTGGGTAATGTTTGGAGATTCCCTTACTTATGTCAGAGTCATGGAGGAGGTAAGCTCAGACAGACGGCAAGATAGCATATCTGGTTAATCATCAGACAATTTACTGATTAAAAGTGTGTTTGTGGTATACAGGGATTAATTCATATAATAATTAATTCATTTTATAGCATTTCAAATATTCTTAATATGCTTTTCTCTAAAGAATGAAAATTTTACCTCCAACAAAATCACTGGACCTTTGTACCGACACTTAAAAGGAGCTAAATTGTCACCAATTCATGAATACAAGAGAGTGCCCTTAGGTTTGCAGTCACATTGCACCATATTAATGATTATACACAGAGACACAATGGGCTTTGATCAGTGGTTGTTGATCACGACACTTTGCATATCAAGGAAACATCTATGATTAACCATAGTGATAAACGTTGCCCATCATATTTGTACATAAGAACATATCTGTAACTTTTATGGCCACAGTTGTAAATGGCTAACTGCTATTAATAACTTTTATCAGATGTTTTAAAACATCATAAACCTGTTGAGTTTTGAATATTTTGAAACTTGATATGATAAAACACTAATCGACTACAAGAAAAACAAGAAGACACCTCATGATCTGTCAGCCAGAAATTTTTCTTAAATCACTGCATTTAAGAAAAAACAAGCAATCAAGATTCACCAGCATTCATGGGATAGTGCAAAGAAATTAGACTTTAAATGATGGCATCCAGCAATGATAAGTAATTTTAATAAGATGATTAATAGTAGTAGTAACAGTATTCATTTTAAAAGACTGGAGTTTAAATTTTCTAACAGATCCAGGCCTTGGTTTGTTTGTATGAATGGTTAGAGACAGTTTAGATTTATTCGTATAGCACAAGCAAATTCAGTTAATAAAGCACTGATTTGTGAATAAAACATTCATGTGCACAACTTACATGCAGGTTTGTGCATACACACTGTTATGTCTGTCATGGCATTTGCTATTCCCCAGAATTCTTTGTGTTGTGTGTAAGTTGTGTGTTACTTTCATCTGTTAATGATATACTAACAAATCTCACATCTACTTAAATACCTTTGCAGGTGCATTTTTGATTCCTTACCTAATTCTGCTGGTGCTAGAAGGAATGCCTCTCTTACTGCTAGAGTTTGCTATTGGGCAGCGCCTTAGAAAAGGCAGTGTGGGAGTGTGGCAGGCCATCAGCCCATATCTGACAGGAGTTGGTAAGTAAAATGATCCCTGTAAAAAAACTAAAACCCTAGTGTATGGTTTTCAGTGATTGTGATGATAGACAATGCTGTCCCTCAGGTATTGCCTCCATGTTAGTGTCCTTTATGGTTGCCCTGTACTACAACACCTTAATTGCCTGGATCATGTGGTATTTCTTCAATTCCTTTCAAGACCCATTGCCTTGGACTCAGTGTCCTCTCAATGAATACAGGACAGGTATTTATACACACATTTTCATCCTACACACACAAATCACAGCATCCGTATTGTATCACTGTTTATGAGTGTTTTTTTCCCACTTTAGGATTTATACCAGAATGTCAGCAGAGCTCCACAGTGGACTACTACTTTTACAGAGTCACTCTGAATGCTTCTAACTCAATAGCAGACTCTGGAGGACTCCAGTGGCCCATAATAATGTGTCTGTTAGCTGCCTGGACAGTTGTTTGCATCTGCTGCATACGAGGGATCAGCACTTCAGGCAAGGTTTGCAGAACCTTAAATAAACTGATCACTCTGTACTCTGCCAATTTTATAGGTCAAGGTTCCTACTTTATTCATTAACTTGAGCATCCATCCATCCATCCATCCATCAATTTTCTTCTACTTATCTGGGGCCTGGTCGTGGGGGCAGCACCCTAAGCAGAAAAGCCCAGACCTCCCTCTCCCCCAGGACTTCCTCCTCCTCCTTATCTGGGGAAATATGACACAGCCAGCCAAAGAGATGTAACCTTTCCAGCGTGTCTTGGGTCCGCCCAAGGGCCTCCATCTGGTAAGAAATGCCAGGGAAACCTCACCCAGGTGGTGCCCTGGAGGCATCCTTGTCAGATGCCCGAACCTCCTCAACTGGCTCCTTTCGATGTGGAGGAGTAGCGGCTTTACTCTGTGCCCGTCTCATATGACTGAGCTCCTCACACTGTCACGAAGGGAGAGACCAGTCACCCTTCAGAGAAAGCTCATTTCTCCCACTTGTTTCCACAATCTCGTTCTTTCCATCATTACCCACAGCTCGTGACCTTAGGTGAGGGTAGGGACATAGATCGACCGGTAAACCAACAGCTTCACTTTTACATTCAGCTTTCTCTTCACCACAACAGTCCGGTGCAGCGTCCACATGACTACAGATGCTGTCAGATCCTTTTGTTAATCTCTCGCTCCCTCTTCCCTCACTCGTGAACAAGCCCCCGAGATACTTAACCTCCTCCACCTGGTGCAGTAACCTGTCCCTAACTCAGAGTGGGCACTGCCCACTTTTCCAGCTGAAGTCCATGGCCTCAAATTTGGAGGTGCTGATTTTCATTCCTGCTGCTTCACACTCAGCTGTTAACTGCTCCAGAGTAAGCTGGAGGCCACCACCTGATGAAGGCAACAGGACCACATCATCTGCAAAAAGCAGTGACGAGATTCTGAGGCCACCAAAGTGGAAGACTTCCACCACCTGGCTAGGCTTAGGAGCTGGTTAATCTAAATGTATTTTTAAAATCTAGAATTTTAAAAATACATTTAATATGCTGCATTGATATCATTAAGCTTAAAGCCCATGGTTGAAGCTATTTCTGGATGGTGTAAAATCAACATCCACGTCATTACCTGCACAGGTTTCCATTTTTTAAAAAAAAGAAAGAAAAAGCATTGTTAATTATTTAGTTGTGTACACTAATTGTTATAGATACATTTCCATCCTACAAGTTATTCCACTTTTATTTCTAATGTCCTCAGGCGGTCTACATCACAGCCATCTTGCCATACGTAGTGCTAGCCATCTTCCTGATCCGAGGACTGACTCTTAAAGGTGCCCTGAGTGGAATAAAGTTCCTCTTCACACCAGATGTATGTTTCAAATCTTGATTTTTTTTAATAAGTAAGAATTCAAAGGTCAGAGTTACATCTCAGTGCGTGGCTCCCTCTTCCAGGTGGAAGAGCTGATGAATCCAACTACTTGGTTGGATGCAGGTGCGCAAGTCTTTTATGCTTTTGGCTTAGCATGGGGAGGGCTGATTTCCTTCTCAAGCTACAATCCTGTTCAGTAAGGAACTGCAGTTTTAGCATTTTGTTCACTTTAATTCAATTTCTTTAAAAAGGAGTAAAAAAAAAGTAATTGAAAAATGTTCTAAGAACCAAAGTCATGCTGTTGTTTCCTTGTTCTTTTTTGCACATTTAATTTCCAAAGCAACAACTGTGTGCAAGATTCTGTGATCCTGTCTGTCGTAACTGGCCTCACCTCAGTCTATGCTGCCACAGTGACCTACTCCATCATTGGCTTCAGGGCCACTGAGAAATATGACACCTGTATCAACGAGTGAGTAAAGCTTATTTTAAGGCTTTGAAAAAGTTTTACTACTTTTTGGTGAATGGCAGCGGTTTGTTTGTCAGGCAGAGCACAGCACCACTTTAGTCAGGACTGAATTTTTACAACATCCTCATATATTCACATCAAGCTAGGGCAAAATATGTGTTTAATATAACTAGAAAATGTTAACATGCTTGACTCAGTCGTGGGGATGGTAAGAATACCTGATAAACACCTGCATTTGTGCATTGCCATTATAAACACATCTAAACAGAGCCTTTAAGTAGATAATAGTAATCCAGAATTACTAATCTGATATAATTTCTCATCAGAAACATCAGGACGTTACTAAATGTATTTGAACTCCCTGAAGACAGCATCACCGCCAGCAACTACAATGCAGCCCTTCATCATCTGAACAGCTCCTATCCAGATACTGTTTTTGGACTGGACATTAAAGCCTGTGACATGCAGAAACTCCTCAGTGAGGTGCCTATTTTAATGAAAATCTGTCAAATTCCCATGTCATTATTATTTTATATTCTAATCTGCATTGTGTTTGTTCAGGGAGTGGAGGGAACAGGTCTGGCCTTTATTGTCTTCACAGAGGCCATTACCAAAATGCCAGGTTCCCCAATCTGGTCTGTGCTGTTTTTTATCATGCTTCTCTGCCTCGGACTCTCAACACTTTTTGGAAACATCGAAGGAGTCGTAGTCCCTTTGAAAGACTTGAATATATTTCCTAAAAAATGGCCCCATGAAATATTGACTGGTAATTCAGCTTTATTTTATTTTAATCCACCTTTGATGCATTCCTCAGAATTTCACATTCAAATAAAACATTTTTCTCACTGGATTAATTTTTAACATAAGATCCATTGTTTTTATTTTTTAGGAGTAACATGTTTTGTATCCTTCATCATTTGCCTCCTATTTGCACAGCCTTCAGGAATTTATTGGGTAACTCTCTTTGATAACTTTGCTGGATCTGTTCCACTGCTGACCATTGGATTGTTCGAGATGATAGCTGTTGTTTACATCTATGGCATTGACAGGTTAGTGGTCCTTCCATTAATTTCAGTGACATATTTGGAAACTCTCAAGCAAAGTATCAAGAAGAGTAGCTTTACATTTCACTGCTATTTAGCCGTGTGAGATAGCTCAGCTTACTGCAAAGCACAAAAAATGACAAGGTTAGCTCGGTGCAGACATTTTAGCATATATCAAGCTAAAACAAACAGATGCTATATCTTAAATTAAGTCAATTTTAATTTCAGTCGTCACCAAGATATAAAAACTACATGTATAGAATGACCAATCAAAACTGAGTTTAAATAGGACATTATTGTAGGGTCTTTACCTTATAAAATAAAGCACCATGAGATAACTGGTAGTGTGATTTGTTGCTATACAAACAAAACTAAAGTGAATTGAATTAAAAACAACACTTAAATATTTATGATCCCAAAATACAGTTTTACAAATCATATTCACCAAGAAATTACAGTTTCAAAACTTTCTGTGTTACAGAAATCTCCCATAAGTACCCAGATGAATTACTCAAAGCATTCAAAAAGTTGTGTGAAGAAGAAACTTCATTTTTCTTAGTGGTTTCCATTTGGTGTACTGAGAAGAACCACCAACCAAATTTCTGCCAGTATGCAGATGATATGTTGTCAGTAACAATAGCAATGCATGTGTTGTAGTGTTGTTTGGTGTTTGCTCACCTGTAGTCTTCAATGAAGAATAAATGGTAAATGGACTGATTCTTATATAGCACATACGTATTATTTATAATCAAGGGCTTGATTTAATGAAGTGCTGAAATGCAACATATGGTAGCTAGCAGATCAGTCAAACGCTTGAATCGTCATTTCCGTTAAGTGCACAACTCGTGTTTGATTTGAAACAAAACTAGCTTGTCAGAATTACAGCGTATGTGTAGTACACATAAGAAACTGTAACTGTATTAAGTGAAATACCTGAACTTTGACATTAAGATTCTTTTTCTTTTTTTTTGTAGTAGCAGCATCAAAACGTGGTAATTTTTGCAAAACATGATGTGAAACTAACTGAAATTTTCTTGTTTGGCAGGTTCAATGAGGATATAAAGTTCATGGTTGGGCGAAAGCCCTCATTTTTCTGGCAGATTACATGGCGATTTATCAGTCCTCTGATTGTCCTGGTTATTTTGGTTTTCTACCTGGTGACTCAAGCCCAAAAGCAGCTCAGCTACCTAGTCTGGGACATAAATTCTGTAAGTTCCCAACCAGTATCCTAGTTACTGTATCAATTTAAGCACCTCCTCTTTGTTTTGCTTTGTATCTTAATATTCACTGATTATGTATGCAATTATATGGAATGCCAAATGTTTATATTTATCATCATAAATAAAGGCAAAAGATAATAAGCAACTTGGTAGCAGTCACACATAGCTTATCAGTTTGAAAAGCTATTGCACACAAATTCCAGTAATAATAGGTTGTTGGGTATTTTGTTGTGTTTTTTTACAGGAGACATTTCCAGCTTTGACATCAATACCCTACCCGTCATGGATCTATGCTGTTATCTTCCTTTTAGCGGGAGTCCCCAGCCTGGTAGTGCCTATGTACGCATTATGTCGGCTGATCTTTGTTTGCTGCAAGAAAAAAATGTCATCCAGAAAATAAATGAATACATCTGAGAATAAAGCAGAATTCAGGATTATTTAACAGTGTGTCCTATCCAGCATCACGGCAAAACATGTAATAGGCATGTTGGTCCACCTTGTCCATTTCATGCTTTGCCTCTCCAAAGAGTGAAAAGGACACACATGCAGTAATTTGCAGTAATGGCAGAGGGAGATATTTTATTTCAAGCTAACGTGAAAATAATCATGGGAATGCCGCCTAAGCTGCCTAGCTTAATCTAGTGACTAAAGGACCTGGTATGTACTTCATACATTCCTTGCTCACTAGCGACTTTTTGGCCCAAAATGTCTTATCTCCCTCTACTGGTACTGCAACTTCTGCATGTGTGTCCATTTTACACTTTGGAGAGGCAAAGCATGAAATGGACACAGTGGACCGGAGTGTCTATTACACTCTTTGCTGTGATACCGGGTTGATTATGAAATCTAATAAGTGTTTGGTAACACTTAATAATAATCATTGCCAACAAAAATAGTGATAATGAATTAAAGGTTTCCCCTAAAGTGTTGAACCTTGTTGTAGATTTCAGGAAACCTATAGAATTGATGTCTGCATGCACCTGAAGCTGTTTTGAAGGCCCAACACTAAGAAGCTTTTTTAAGCTTACCCATCTGTATATGTATGTACACTGTCATGTGAAAAAGAAACAAGAATGCACACAGGTCAGAGAAAAACTAGATAGGCTTCCAGGAATTAAGAGGGTAAGTAGTAGCAGGTGCTGCTGATCAAATGCACTTGATTAACTGATCATCAACAGTCTTGATGCATGCTCAATCATCCAGTTAAGTAAATCCCAAAAGGTTGATTCTGTTCATCTGGACGTAGCGTTTTCAGTGGGAGAAACATTTCGTCACTCATCCAAGTGACTTCTTCAGTCTCAGCTGACTGCAGGTTTCCCCAACCTTATAAACAATACATTTGCACAATGACTGAAACCAGCCCACTGAATGAACAATGGGCTGTGAGGTCAGTTCCTAGATCATTAATATGCAAATTGTCATGACCACTGATCAACAACCATTGATCAAAGACCACTGATCAATGGCCATGAGTACCATTCACAGAGAGTTGGGAAATGGCTGCAATCACAGCATTGTAAGACAGTGAAAGGTGTACCCTTAGGCCCCCTCCTCTGAATTCGAGGAGGGGGCCTAAGGGTCCCTTTTCACGTAAATGGCCTCCTTGACTCCCCGCTCAAACCGCTCTGGTGTTCGGCGTCAGGTGGAAGCCCTGGCACCTGGACCAAACCATACCTTGAAATAAAGATATGAAATGCTGCTATTTAAAACTAATGCTAAGAAATAAATATGTTTATAAGTGCTTTGTAAAGCAAATATTCTTTTATGGTGATAGGTTAATAATTTTCATTTAAAAATTGACTAGTTGACAGTTCCATTTTCTAAAGCCCCTAGAAAATAGTAGAACAGACAACGGTTGTCCAAGCAAATTCATCCTGAGGTTTGACTGTGTAATGCACAGAGTAACTGCAACAAACCCAAGAGCTATATCTCAGACTCTACAGGACTCAGTTAGCACGCTAAATCTTACAATTCATGACAGTGAAATTACAAGAAGAATGAACAAATATGGATTACATATTTTTGAATGATTCGCCTTTCTTAGTCTCATAAATTGTAATCCATGTTACATATTATCAACACAAAGTAAAAAGACATTGTCTTGAATGAAATTCCACTTGTGAATAATCTTTCTCCCTGCAAATGATTTCTGACCTATTATGGAGCACTATTGCTGTATATGAATTTGTGAGTTTTAATATTTGATCTTTGTATATGACTTTTATTGTCCTATTAAACTAATCATGCTTGTTTTGCTTTTATTCCTGTGGCTTTGTCCTTTCTGTTTAAAACATTTTGTAAACTTTGAATGAAATTTGTGTGAAATTATCACATTGAAAAACTGGTTATAGACTTCATTATTACCATGTCCCCTTATTTGTACTCACTAATGCCCCAGTTTCACTAGATGTGACGTCTGTGCTTCCGTACACTAGTGGATACCATGAGATGGGCACTTTCTAACCCAGGTCTGGATGTCTGGATCTCCACTCATGAAGATTTGGAGAGGATAGAAATAGTGAAGGCAAACAAACCCAGGTGGGACAACTAAGCTCAGTACATATGAACGTACATAGTGTGGCATTCACTTACTCACTTTGTATAAGAATCATGGAAAGACACAAGCTAAGAAGAGAAGAAGTGAACTTATCTGGTTAACTGTCAAATGATACATTGATAAAAAATAATTAGTGCATTGTTGTACACAGAACTATGACCAACAACACAAACACAATCTGGAACTCTAGACCACAACATGAGCATTGGAGTCCAAAAGCATAACTCTGGAGGTCAAAGGCACAAAGTCCATCATTCAGAATTTCCGGAGGTAGACAGCACAAAAGTTAATAACTGTTTGGTTCCAGAGGTCGACCTGGAGGTCGGCGGCACAAGAGTCCATGATTTCTCCATGGCAGGCGCCGGGCGCATTGGACGTGACTTGGCGAGACCTGGTGAGGCGTTGACCTCTGGTTGGGTCGTAGCAGGACCAGGCGGGGCGTCGACCTCTGGCTGGGTCAAGACGAGATCAGATGGCGGCATGGCAGCCGCAGACAGCTGGACGGGCTCTTTGGACCCTCCAGCGGAGACAGACATAGGGCCAGCAAGCTGCTGCACAACCTCCCCTGCAACCCCACAGCAATCTGCCCAAAAACAAAGTCTCTAAGCACCCTGAAGCGGGTGACAGGGGAGCCAGTTCACTTAATTCAGTTTTTAACTGCCATAAATGTAAATTATGACAGTCTGTTTAATTTATTGTGTTATGTATGTTATTAATTTCCTTTATTTCTTTTGAATGTTGTCTTCTTTTATGGGTAGGAACCATGTTACATTCCATGTTGCACACAGTCACCTTTAAGTGACGCAAGAGAGGGTTAAAGAAAAAGGGGTAAAA
>VVHJ01065275.1:0-16523 GCA_015107715.1 Tylochromis polylepis
CTTTATGTTTATATATATATATATATATATATATATATATATTTCATTTTGTTTGATTATAGATACTGACATAGGTTTTAACCAGTTTGGTACAGTAGTTCTTGGGTTATTTCTTAGTTGCATTGCAGCATGTGACAATAACTAAAAGCTATGCTTTAGATATTAGCAGTGGCTCATGGTCATTCATTTTACCCGAATCCTCGAATGTCTCCCTTCCTAATTATGTCCCTCTATTTTTGTATCACATTAATTTCATCTTCCTCTGTCTCTTCCTCACTTCCCCACAGCTGGTGCTAGCAGCAGCTCCTGCGACTGTGAGGTCTGGTTACTAGTTGTTGCTGGTACTACTGTTCAAGGTGCCGCAGCACCGACAGCTAACATGTCTTCAATTTGACACATTTTGCTGTATCTTTTAGTAGTTTTTATTTTTTCATTATTTACCTTTTATGGCTTTATTGGATAGGTACAGTGATGACTGACAGGAAAGCGGAGGGAGAGAGAGAGCGGCCCTTCAGGCTGGCCCATTAGCCCAAAAGGGCATTTCCCCAGTGGGTTGATGCACTTTTGGGTATGCCAGATTAGCAGTTGAGTCTCATCTGTGAGATGATTATATTTCAAACTACATTATACGTTATATCGTTCATTTAATTTGATTATAAGAAAATATGATCAACTAATACAGTATGTCAAAGGCAGGATTTACAAAAATCTTTTTTGCAAGGAAGTACAAGTGAAAAAAGGGAGAAAAGTGAAAGTTTTGTTTAGGAAATATATATGCTTGTGAACTTTTGTGAGGGAAAAACGCAGGGTTTACATATTTACCTGCAAATAAAAATAACGTTAATGCAAAAACGGCAAAAAACACTAATTTGAATAACGCGTCTTTCAGAAAGAAATTGGAACGTAATTAATCTAAATGACAACTGAGCAGAAGTGGAAACAGGAGAGGAAAAACCTTGGCCTTATCTGGCATTATGAGATCAAAATGATCCCAGGCTGAAGAAAATTTTTTCTTGGTGGTTCCATTATATAGTGGGTGATGACGGGCCAAAAATGCAAACACAGAGCACCAAAGACAGACCAAAGACTATCCTTTCAGCAGAAATGCAAATGAGTTGAGTGTTGTGCTTCCTGGTAAACACAATTTAATAGCTAAGGTAAAATCAGAGTGATGCCAGAAAATCTGTCATAGTCACCCAAAAAAGACAAATAAGACCATAAAAGTTCTTTTAGAGAACTGGCTCCCAGTAGTTCAGTTCTTGGAACTGTTTGTCTCCTTTTCTCTCGATCCCACTTTTTGGTTTGACTTGCACTAGCACTACAATCAGCCGATTTCAGTTTGTCTGCCAGAAGAGGAAATTAGTGGCACAGTCTACAGCAGGGGTGTCCAACTCCAGGCCTCAAGGGCCGGTGTCCTGCAGGTTTTAGATGTGTCCCTGATCCAACACAGCTGATTCAAATGGCTAAATTACCTCCTCAACATGTCTTGAAGTTCTCCAGAGGCCTGGTAATGAACTCATCATTTGATTCAGGTGTGCAGACCCAGGCTGATATCTAAAACCTTCAGGACACCAGCACTTGAGGCCTGGAGTTGGACACCCCTGCTCTACAGTGTGGATATGGACATTACTTTTAACCCTTTAAAGCCTGAGCCATGAAATAACTGCCAAAAATGAATTTCTTTTAAATGGACTGTTTATTGAACCTTGTGACAAATTTTAAAAAATGAATTTGCACATATGAGATTTAATGTGTATCATATTTGAAATATCAAGCATTTTATTTATTTAGGTTTTTTTTTTTGGCAGTACTTAAAAATGCATTGTGCAAATTTTCAATCTTTTGGGAGGAAAAAGAAAAAAAATTACACTGCTGATGAGGAAGACTCAAAAACTCATAAAAACCACACGTATCAAATATGATACACTAGGCATTAAAGGGTTATTTTTATTGCACAAAAGGATGACAGCACGATGGTATGGTGTGTGGGATTGTAGCCTATAGAATTATATAGTTGAAGGGTAATTATGAAACAGTGTGTTTGTTTGAATGGCTATTAAGGGTTGGGTTAAATAGGAGGCTTGAGGCAGAGATGAGGTGCAGACCAACCACATAATTATTCATCAACATTAACAAACACCAAAACATAGTGCAAAATAAAAGAATGTAGCCCAATGGTGGGACATGGTTTCAGGAGCAGCCTCTGATATTAACTGGCAGCCTTTTATAGACTGCTTGATAATTGTCCCTCAAGCCAATACCATTATCTTGGATTACATGCTAAACTAAACTAATAAACTACACACACAAATGATCTAATAACTTTTATTAACATCAAATCAATACGGTAGAAATAACGACTTATTATTATTATTATTATTATATAACAGTTTCCCATTTGGCCTCCCACCTGCAATCTACAATGAAATTAATATGTAGTGATGGTGAGATGAAATGTCATGATACCTTGAAGCCTGTACAGCAAGCCTGTAAAGGCTTGGATATATGCACCTCTGTGTAGGTGATATCCATAGATCAGGTCTTGTTGTATCCCAGTTCCTTGGCACACAACAAACACTTCACCTTGAAATGAAAAGAAAAAAAACCACACCCCAAAAAACCAAGAAAAATGACTTCTGAATATTATAGTAGTAGCACATTTAATTATTTACAGGAATATTATGTGTAATACTTTATTGATAGAGATCAGCTCAAAGTGTTGCCACACAGGGGGGAAGCCCTTCTCCTTTCAGCAGGCTCCATGAAAACAAGCTCTTCTATTTCATAGGTGAATCTTGAACACGAACACTAACATGCAAATGTTGCAGGAATCCATATGTTCATAAATCACATCAACACTCGAACCACATTCTGAAAAAGCAAAGCTTCAGACCTCATGAGTGATGTCACTCGCCTTTAAAGAAGCAAGTCTCAATACGCACTAAAAGACTACGCACACATTAAAGACTTCCCGGATTTCTCGACACACACTCCTAAGCCTTAGCACAATTCATCCCATCACTGCTTGGGACTCTTTTGGCTGGTACACCATTTGGAGAAAACACAGGGAAGACACAATGTTGTCATCAAAATATTCACTAAAGACATAAACTGGCTCTCCTACCCATTAGGATACACATTAGGTAAATGTTAAAGTAATATTTTAACCAAACTTAATTTTAACCAAACTTAATATTTTAACCAACAAAGAAAAACCTATAGACAAATAACCTATAAAAACATGTCAAACTTTTTGTATGAAATGGTGAATGGACTGGTTCTTATGTAACGCTTTTCTATTCTACCTGAGCACTCAAAGCTCTTTACACAACTTGCCTTATTCACCCATTCAAGGAAGGAATGGGTGAATAAGGCAATTCTGGCTCTTTTCTATCTAAGTGAGTTCCATCTACCATTCACACAAATTCATACTCCAGTGGATGCATTGGCCAGCAACTTGGGGTAAGTATCTTGCCCAAGAATATTTCACATGTAGACTGGAGCAGCCAGGGGTCAAACCACCAACCTTCTGATTAGCAGAATGACCTGCTATACCTTCTGAGCTATAGCATGGATGTCTTCATTGCCACCATTATTAAAATTACTCATGCATGAAGAAGACCTTCATTAGAGTACTTCAGGTAATTTTATGGTGGGAAGGAAAAACTCCCTTTTAACAGGAAGAAACCCCCAACAGAACTAGGCTCATCCAGGCTGGGTTAGGGGAGGAAGACAGGACAAAGACATGCTGTGGAAGAGAGCCAGAGATTAATAATAACTAATATTTAAATGCAGAGAGGAGTATAAACACATAGTGAAAAAGGTGACTGAAGAAGAAACACTCAGTGCATCCAAGGGGGTTGCACCATGCATCCAAGGTCTAGGCTGCTAGGGGGGTTTTCCCCTAGCAGCCTAGACCTATTGGAGCATAACTAAGGGAGGATTCAGGGTCACCAATTCAAACCTAACTGTATGGTTTTTATCAAGAAAAGAAAATCACAACAAAGAGGGGAAATACTTTAACATGGACAAACATTTGGCCACACAACATACAATTAATTTGCATGAATGTAATATCTTTGATATGCTGCTCAGTGATGGTGGTGACTCCAAGCGGAGCCAATGACTCTCCAATAAGAATTGGTAAGGAATCTAATCGATAAGCGAAATCAATAATGGAATCAGTAAATTCTTATCAATTCCATCCCTAATCATGACCATATTCAAACCTAAATGTAAACCCCAGTCATCAAACATTTAAAAAGATCACTTTCCTTATTGGTACATATATTAATAAATTTAAAAATGAAATAAAATGTGATACCTCATACATTATTCTGCTTGATTGTCTCAATCGTATCTTTGTACTACATGGCACAATTTGTATTTCATCCTTAATTGTGCTGGCAGTCATTGTTTGCCCTTTCTTCATCCTTCCATTTCTCTCATCATCAGGCACTGTGACCTCTCACCCCTGCACTATGTACTGTAATGTTGGTCATCTAGTAACTACAGCTTGTTCTACTAATGCACCCATTTTTGCTTCCTCTGCAAATGAAAACGTAAGCAAAAAATGTAAATATAAATAGTTCAGTGCCATTTACTGCCAACACATTACCCAGGAGACAAGCTATCGGCTGATTTATGCTTACCAGGCTGTCAGCTGATTGGCTGCTCTCATATAAAGGCCCTACTCATAAATATTCATTTTAGTCTATAAAAGAATATAGAAAGAGAGACAGAAGGAGACTCATGGAGCTTGGTGATTAATGCCCTGCAGCAGCAGGGGGTGCCAGAAGATATTTCTATTTGGGTTTGGGGACTGAATCAAGAGTGCCACTCAATTTAGTTCGCAGGTCACATACAGTCCAGTTTTAGCTGAACCATATATGACCATATATAGTCATATAGTTTAAGAAAGAAACAACACAAAATAACAAAAAAAAAAATTCCTCAATTTTTGAGTAAGTAAAAAAACAAAAAACAAAACAAAAAAAGTACATTCTAAAATATGTTTAAAATACCAGATGAACAACCTGAAATGTGTTAAGAAAATGTAAGTTTATACACTGTCTCAGTTTTTCTATATTCTGAGCAGCTTACTGCTCTCCATGCATGGCTTTCCATACATTTTTACATCTGTATAGTAATGCTGGCATTACTATGTGTCACAACAAATGGAATAACAGTTCAAAAATGCAATGATTTAATAAATAATGACTTCACTGTAATTTTCACTCTGTGCAAAGCCATCCGGTGGGCTAAAACTGAACCCTCTGGCAAGCCTGTTTTGGCTACTGGACTCCTGAACACTGTTGGTCACTGTTAGCTTGTAGATAGAGTGAAAATTGCAGAAACATATTTGGATTTAATTTCGAACAAACAATAATTTGGTTGCAAGAATAGATTGTGAGAGTAGCTGTCAAAATTTAGAATTTTTTCCAAGTAAGTTGTCTAAACCATTACTAGTTATACAGCCTTCCTTCAGACCTAGACATTATCCATGGCCTGTTTACAACACAGAAGTTAAATTTAGGTTAGTATATGATTTAGATTTAAGTAAATGAGCCATACTGTTTCTTTATAACGACAACAGACTGACTGAATGGGGAAAAAAGGGAACATATTTCTGAGATTATACAGTATTTTGTAAGAGATTTTAGGCTCTTCATGATCTGTTTTGAAAATTAATAGAATCAGAATCATCTTTATTTGGCTAATTTTGTGCACACAAACAAGGAATTTGATTCTGGCTCACTTGCTCTTTTCAAGCAAAAAAAAAAAAGGGAAAAAAGGGAATGTTTTGTTAAATAGGCAATATATACAATACACATTATATTTATATATAAAATAGATAAAAAGTAAGAAAAAACAAGATACAGAAAGTCTTAAGAAACTATACAAACTGTAAGTGCAAAACTAAATAGTGTAATGTACATATGACCTGAACGATGGGGTAATTTCAGTGGTGGCTGGTTTTAGTAAACAGTGATCTGTAGCGCCTGCCTGAAAGCGGCAGTTTAAACATTTTATGTCTGGGATGTGAGGAGTCTGCAGAGATGTTTTCTGCCCATTTCCTAACCCTGGACCTGTACAGGTCGTGGATGAAGGATCATCAGCACAGATGATCCTCTTTGCAGTCCACTGTCATTTCCACAGTCTGGAGCTGGTTAAGCTCCAGGTGGTTCTGACTGTACCAGTGGTCCATCTGTACGAGGACTCATCATTGTTCTGGATCAGACCGATGATGGTGCTGTCATTGCAAACTTCACAGTTGGCTCTCCTGACGTGCAGTCATTAGGGAGAAGAGCAGCAGGGAGAGAACACACCCCTGGGAGAGCGCCGTGCATAAAAGTAAATCATTTCAGAAGCTCCTGTCATAGTCCTAGGTCTCTGACACAGCTTCCTGAGTTATGGACTTTGTGATTTTGTATTCTTTTATGTTTTTGATTTTTCATGGTCCTTGTGTCTAGGACCCAGTGTTTTGAGTTGAAGTCTTTTCAGTATTTTCTGGTTTGCGCGCATTATATTGCGACTTTTAGGTTTTGGTTCTTGTTGACTCAGGTCCTAGTTTCAGTTTATTCTTTGAGTCCTCTTGTATTCTTGCCTCCCCTTGTTCCTGTGTCTGTCACTAGTCTCATCCTATCCATGTCTTGGCCTTAGTCTTATGTGTGTAGTCAGTCTTGTTTCTGTGTTTGTTTAACTTTCTGTCTCAATGTCAAGTCCACATTTCTGTGTCTAGTTTGTGTATGTCAGTCTGTCTCTTTTTCAGTACTTCCTGTTTTATTTTGGTGGCCTTGGGTTTCTGTGCCTTGTATTTAGTTTTGCTTCCCTTGTCTCATTTCCACTGATTGCACCTGTTTCCCATTCTCTGGTTATCTTGCCTGTGTATGTCTTTGTCTCTGCCAGGTTGCATTGTACTGTTTGTATTGTTGGTATCATCTGTCTGCCCCTTGTGTTTTTCCATGCCTCACTTTGGACTTTTGTGCATGTGTTTTCTGCTGCAATTTGGATTTTCTGCCATGGGACATGTTTCTGTTGAGTTAATTCCTTTCCGAGTCTGCATTTGGGTTTGCTTCCTACTCCATTCCTGTGACAGAATGACCCCACCATAAAATTAACCCAGCAGACATCTCCTTCCTGCTTGATGGGGAGCTTAAAGAGGAGTTTCTGAGGCTATGTAAGATACTTAGATTTTTGGATCCTCAGATATTAAGAACCTGCTATTGGTAATTTCTGCCATGAAATGTCCAAACACCCACGATTGTTTCAGTCTCACACAGTTTCTGACATTTTTTTTTCCACATATTGCAAAGTACAAGGACAACTGCAAATGCTCAGATTTGAATATAGTCCTCCTCTCAACTCCTCAAACCCATCCAATTTCCAGTCACCTGGTCCAGCTACCTACCTGGCCAGTGTATGGGCGGAGGATGAGGAGCAACTTTCCCTTCACCCTCCAGCTGCTACATTCACAAACCTACATTCAGGTCCACTTTGTCAGAGCAGCAACAGAAGCTCTGCATTCAAGCCTCAATGGCTCATTGGAGGCTTCCGTTTCCTCTCAGGGAAAGCAAGGCTTGTCGTTCATGGCAGCATGCAGAAACTTCTCCCAGCCCATATCTGTTGATGCCAGGTCTCGTGTTCCAACCGCAGTGGTGAGTGGAATTGACTGTTTTTCTTGTGCTCTCTCCAACTCAGAAAAGATTAAAACTAGGACTGATCAGTGTGTCAGTAGTTCAAAGATTGTTATTGTTTCTCTGCACCAGAAACAAAAACAGTCCCCACTATTTTCAGTATTAAAGAAGTACCTAATTTTGCTGGAACTTTAAATAATAAAGAAACAGACCTTTGTGTTCATGTTTAAAAAGACTTCATTTGGTGTTTCAGAAAGACCCTCTAATAAAATGTTTGATTGGGTTGTAACTGTTCCAGTGCCTCCAGAGACTCTGTGTTGCTCCACACAGGGCTTCTCCCAAAGACAGTTTTAAATTAATCTTTTATTTATCCAGGTAAAAATCTCATTGAGATTAAAAATGTCATTTCCAAGAGAGACCTTCCAGCCTCCTACCTGTGACCACCCCTACTCCTTCCCCCATACCTGTTCCCAGAGTGAGGGCAGCCAAGGCCCTGCTGACCCCTGCATCTGTACCTCGGGTGAGGGCGGCTGTGGTCCAGCCTATCCCCACTCCAGTGCCTGCTCCCAGAGCCCAGCCAACCACTGTACTTTTCCCAGTTCTAAAGGTGATGAGTTACATACAATTCCTCTCAGAGTCTGCATTAAGATCCACTATCTACTCTACTCCCTTGGCAGATACTTACACTTCTATTCTAGTCTGACCCACTTAAGATCAATTTGAACCATGAAACCTGAATGAGTTTGACACTACAGTCTATTCATTTTTCTTTGAAATTAACAAATGGCACCAAATCTCCTGAGTGTGTTTGATGTATATGAAACCTCAGTACAATAAGAGAAGTGTAACATTGAGAGTGAGAGCCCGGGTTACTTCTGACACATTGCACTGGCTATATCCTGTTTTATTCAGTGGCAGCATTCAGACAAAGAGTAGTCCTTTTCTGGGGCTGGAATGTAATGCACCTTCAGCAAAAGACTGACCCCTAAGGCACCAGTACATACATACATTTGTTTTATTACACCAAGCAATGACTAAACTGCAGTTCTGAGGAGAAAACAAGCTATATAACGCTCTTTGAAACATCTCTGTCTGCACTCTATGGATGGAACTTCCAAATGTCCATTAGGTGAATACTACAGACTGCACAACTATTTTCATATCTCTGTCCATATGGATTATGTTTCTGATCACTGAAATTAATGTTTTCTTTTTAAGCAAACAATAAGCACTATGTTGGCACAATATGAACTTGCTGAGTTCTTCTTGGTGCAGCATTTGATAATACTGACCACAATGTTTTGCTATAGAGATTTGAAGACACTATTGGTATTATTGGAACTGCAGCTGTCAGTGCTTGTTTACTTTATACATGTTTTCTTTATGTAATATTATTAGAAGAAAAAACTGCATGCATTTTCATTGGTATATAGAAGATACAAAGCTTTATGTATCCAATAAAGACAAATTATATAAATCAACTAGTCAAACTACAGACATGTCTTAAAGAAAAAAGGCCTGCATGACCTCTAATTTACTGTTTCTAAACCTTTCTAAACCAACCTGTGGTACTCAGCCCTAAAAGTCTTAGAAATATTGTGTCTAAAAAGATACTTCAGTCATTATTTTCAGGTCATTCAAGAGTCCCTCAAATGCTATCAGTTGATCCAGAATGCAGCAGCAAGAGTACTAACTAGAAAGAGAGAGCATATTTCTACCATATTGTCTTCTCTTCATTGGCTCCCTGTTAAACCTAGCATCAAATGTAAAACCCTTCTCCTCACATAGAAGGTCTAATTAATAATTAGCCCCATCTTATTTTATTCTGTGAAACCAGCTTGTAGTTTGGATTTGGGAGACAGACACCCCCTCTACTTTTAAGCTTAGGCTTAAAACTTTCATTTTTAGAAAAGCTTACTGTTAAGGCTTGATCAGGTGACCCTGAACCCTCCCTTAGTTATGCTGCAAAGGAGCTGGAGGTAGAGCAGGTCATCTACTAATCGGAAGGTTGGCGATTTGATCCCTGGCTGCTCTGGTCTGCACACCAAATATCCTTGGACAAGAACCTAGCCCCAAGTTGCCTTCCGATGCATCCTTTGGAGTTAAAATGTTGTGAATGTTAGACAGAAGGCATTTGTGTAGGAAAAAAATGGGTGTGAATAGGTGAATGAGGCAAGTTGTATAAAGTGCTTTGAGTGCTAAAGTAGAGTAGAAAAGCGCTATATAAGAACCAGACCATTAACCATTTATAGGTTGAATTCTGTTTGTTGGAGTTTTCTTTAGGCAACTTTTTGTGATTTGGCACTATATAAATAAAATAAGATTGAATATTTAAAATGCCCTAATATATTACATGGCACTTTCCAACAGTCTACCTCCTGGATGTGAACCAAGTGATATGCATTCTGGAGGTCAAGTCTGGTAAAGATTGTGGCTCACTGAAGAGGCTCAAAAGCAGAACTGATTAACAGTAACTTTAAACAGTGGGAGAGACAGAACAAACAACGGTTTTTATTACATCTTTCCTATTTTTTTTTGTCTTCCCTGAAATATTTTGTTAGATACTGATTTCAGTGATACCTATTCTGTAAAAGAGTTATACTTTACGACTTATTTGAAGTACAGTTCAATTCTGTTTTTACTATTTTTACAACTGGTATATGTTACTTTATTGGTCCTCAGTTTGTTTATTTTTGTTGTTTTACAGTGATGTGGCAGGGGTGTGGTCTCTGGCTCTGCTTCAGGGGAGAGGTGGTGCAGCGAGCTCGAGGGGCAGTGCCAGGCAGGCAGGGCAGCTGTGGGGCATCTACTAATCAAGGGCCTTCTGTCATGGGCTCCGTGTCTCATTGGCTGGCTCAGTATCAGGCCATATGCTTTTGTTGTTGTTGTCCCGTGACGCCTTCTTTATTTCAGTGACACCGCTGCAGAGAAGGGAGGTTGACTGGAGAGCAGTCAGTCTGGAACTGAAAAAGTCCAGCCCAAAAAATGTCACAGAAAAATAAAAACACTGTCTACAAGCACGGTCTGTCTGCGAGTGGTGACTGGAGTTCATGATACACGATACTAAAATTAGCACACTTTTCATACTATCTTTTTTTATTCATATATGGTTGCCTTGTCATAACTCAGTTATCAGTAAAATGCATATATTTCTGATTATAGCTGAGTGCAGCACAGATGCTACACGCCGATACAGGTCGTGAATGCATCTTCACCCACTGCCCCAACAGGTTATTAAACTCTGGCCAATCTGTCCCCAGAAGTAAGGGATGTATCAGGCACGGGCTAACCGCAGCCTTAACTCTATACATTTTTCCTTCGTATTTAATTCGCAGCAGCACTACTTGTGGATGTCTTCCACCCACTCTGCCTCCAAACCACCCTCGGCCAAACCAGGTGGACCAGGGTCTGCATACAGCCCAAGTCCACCATAGCCTGACGTATACCCCCTTGGCACCTTACCGATACACGGTACGTCCCTCTCAGATGTCTCCCAGTTGCATGTACATCCAGCACTTCTGCCCCAATGCTTGTGCAGCTCCCAGTGAGTGAGGTGCAGTGTCTGCAGCTGTGGGACCTGTGGAAAAACAGCAGCGAAAGAGGGATTAGACAACTCAGGCAGCCACTGCTCTGCAGCAGCAGGCCACATTGGTTATGAGGCCAGGAGCCTCCTCCGGGAAGCTGGGGCTAGCCGACTCTCCCGCACCTCTGTCCTGGCTGTGCCAACAGGTGGTCCTCTGCTAAGGTCACTGCAATGTCAAGGTTAGCCGGTTGGTGGCAGCGGACCCATTCAACACTGTCAGCCCCTCCACGAACTGCTCGAAGACAACCCGGTCCAGCAGTCGAGTCTCTCCCTCTGCAGGGCCGGGCTGCTGCATTGTGGAGCCACATAGGCAAAAGGCTGACCCTCTGGCCCCATCAGGTCTCCCCTGGAAACAGTGGCGTGAGCCCCAGCCGGTCCAGTATCACCTGATGGAGATACCTGAAACTGGCCCTCGCCATTTCAGCTTTCCCGGATAGCAGAGGCAACAGCCTCAGCAACCATTCCATTGCAGGCCACCAGCATGCCTCTGCCATTGCTCGGAAGACCTCCAGGAAGGCCTAGGGGTCGTTTCCCTCCTCCATCTGGTGGAGAGTCACTGCTAGACGAATGGATGAGGACTGGATGAGGACTGGATGAGGACTAGATGAGGACCAGACAAATATGGCATTGCAAGATGGTTCAATCTTTATTTACAGTGTTTTTATCTCCACTCTTTTGGTTGCACAGCTTTCCAGCTGACATCTCCAGCTCAGTAAACCCAGCACACAGCTTTTATTGCTGTGGAAAACTTAAAACATTACAAAATATGAAACATAACATAACCTGAAACCATAGAACTTGGAAGCTAGAAAACAATAACTAGGAACACTAGGGAAACCAAGGAACATGGAAGAGACACACACAGCTATGTAGGACGACACGACAACAGGCAGAGAACAACACATGGCTTAAATACACAAAGGATAATGAGGGAATGAAACACAGGAGGGAAACACAGCTGAGACTAATCTGACAAAACAAGACAGGGAGGAAGCAAAACAATAAACACAGGACATGGGACTGTCAAAGTAAAACGGGAGACGAGAGATACACACTAAGACACGGACTTGACACTGTGACTGGGAAAAGAAGCAGACATGAGAACACAGGCAACTGGGGGAGACAGAAAGGAAACACAAAAGGCAGACACAGGAGACACATAAACATAAAGACAACGGAGACTTGACATGAAATGTGGACTACAGGGGAGGTGCAGTAACAGAAACCTAGGGACTCGAAACCACAAAATATAATCAGAGAAAAACTAAGGAAGCTAGAAATACAAATGGCTAGACCATGAAAAGCACTAAATCAAAGAATATTCAAAAAACGGAAACACAACATTGGGTCCCCAGACCCAGGACCATGACAGATGAGGGTCAGCTGTGTCGGTCAGTCTCCCCTGACACCAGACCCTGAACCCGCTGCTCCACCCCTCCCCTGCAGCTAAGCCACAAAACACACCCCGCCACAATTTTAATAATACCTAGACTGTATGATCCACTTTAAGTGCTCTACTCTACGACCTTATCTGACTAAATCTAGGCCAACTGAACTGATATGAGGTGATCTCAGGGACACACGTATTTTTCAAATACACATGTATTTATTTCATTACTTATTTTGTATTTCTATTACCATATTTATTAATCTACTTTTGAACAAATGGGATTTCGTAGTTTTAAGGATGCAGGGAATTACTGTTGTTTAAAACATCAGGTCTCTGCGTCGTACTCATAGTACTGGAGGCATGACAATGATGGAGATGATGGAGAACTACTGTGCTGTTTAGGCTCCCCTGATACCACACCCTGAACCCACTGCTCCACCCCTTCCCTGCAGTTCACCCACAAACCACAAACAACAGAATTATAACCTTAAACTTAGTTACAGCACTTTCAGAATTACATCTACTCTTATGAAATCTATTCCCCACTGCTGTGTAATCCACTATTGTCAATTTAAATGGGATTAAAGTGGTGGATGGGCTCTTTTACATTTTGCAAGAAGCCAGTTGTTTAAGCTATGTTTTTCAGAAACTTGTCCTCTGATTCAGTTGTGGCTTTGGGTCTGCCAGACCTCTTCCTGTCAGAGTTTGTTTCTGAGGCCTTTTGATGGTGAAAGAAACTCTTCAGTGACTTTCTTTGCAATTTCTCTGTAGGAAAGACCTACATTTTTAAGTGTTATGATGGTCTGTCGCTCTTCCATTGTTAATTGCCTTTGTCTCCCTAATTTCATAGCAACACACTACTTTCCGCAATACTGTTCAACTGATGCTCACGAGGATATGGTACCACAGTGTGTTCCAGCACTGCTTTTATGCAGACAGAGGGGGTTGTAGGTAATCCAGAAAAGTTGGAACACCTGTAGGAATTAGTAGCACCAGCTTTCAAGGCTTGATCAACCTCCATTGCTGCAGGAAAGCTTTCAATTGTTAACCCATTTTGTGTTCTCTGGAAAAGGCCTTTTTGTATAATTCTGACATTTACATTATTTTTCAGACTATTTCAAACTATTCATTGGAATTGAACAACTTGAATTGCAATAAATAACTGGAAACATTGCAGTGTTCTAAAACTTTTGACCGGTAGTGTAAATTGAAGCAACTGACACTTAACAATCTTACCTTGCAGGGACTAGGCCACAAGTCATCTACAACTGCTAATTTTAATGAAATGAGGTGGGGTCCTTCTAATCCAGGTCTTCAACGGTAATTGTCCAAGAGCTTAAGTTATTGTTGCATTTACTGTATAAGTAAATGACTCCCTGTCCTTCAACATAATCGGTAACAGATCCAGATTCATGACTAAAAAAAGAGAAAAAAAAAGATTAGAGAATCAATCTCAGGATTGTGCTTTTCATGTTTCACTGAGGATAGGCTACTTAATGTACCATCTAGAGATACAAAGTTATAAAAAATGTGGTGTTAGATACAATCTGGTAAACATGCTAAAACACTACAGTGACTGTACAAAATATACTTGCCTACAGCTTTTAATTAATTGTGTAAACAAGGGTGCTGAAAATGTAAACAGTGAATAATTATCAATCAATGCACTCTGGGAGTGTCTTTGTCACTATCTAACCATCTGACAGTCTTGATCTACCTTCTCCCGGAGGCAGAATTCCTACTATTATTTTTCTAAGAATCATCAGACTCAATATAAAATGCTGATTTCAAGACCACATGACTTTAAATTATTCTTTATAAAGCAAAATAATATTAGAACTCAAGTTCTCTTAGATTCTTTGTAAACCCAGAAAGCTGATTCTGTTCACCTGGACATTGTATTCTCAGTGTAAGAAGCCTTTTCCTAGTCAAAGCAACCTTTTCAGTCTTAGTCCTTGAACATTTTTAAAGTATGCCTTAGAACAAATTTTTATTCTTTGGCTTTCAACCTGGAGTGAGAGCTCAGGTATTTAGGCAGATACATGTACAGATACATGTATTGATATGTGTGTGTGTGTGTGTGTGTGTGTGTGTGTGTGTGTGTGTGTGTGGTATCGCTTATAATATTGTGCAACCCTTTGTTTCTTGTGCAGCATGTGGGACAACTTCATTGTTTTAAATGTGTTTTGTAAGTAATTTTGGATTGGACTGGATTAGAAAACTACAAATTCTATTTCATAAATAACAGGACATTTGGCAGTAACAGTTTGAGACAGAAGTCTGGCTGATTTTTACAAGCATTACCACTTGCTCACAGACAATAATTATTGTGTTTAATCATTACTTACCTCCTATTGACATCTGAGCCAGGCCAGTCTATCTCCCCCTCTACTTACATGATTATACCACATTATTATTCTAGCTGTACCCTTTGTGTGTCCTGCCATGCTAAAGTTAGACATCCTCACCTGTAATTAACCCTGCTGCTTATTGTTCTGCATTATTACAGAGAGCCTTTCTAGACTTGCCCCTGGTTTTAGCCAGCACAAGAATGACTATCACGGTAAACACCTGTCCAGGTGAGTTGGAAACCAGTGCATTGTATCTGAGGTTTAAAGACCCAACTGAAATGTTCATCACTGTCTCCATGCAGTTTATTTGTAAGCTTAGAATAAGATCTGAAATATCAGAATCCACTGTTACTGATGAGCATAGTAAACAATTTGTTAAGGACATTTTGTGCATAAATGTCAGTTAGGCCAAGTTTAAAAAAAAAATATTATTATCTTTCATAAAAGCAAACTCAGGCACCTGATGAAGTAAAAAAGGTTTATTTACTCAAATTTAGTCAAAATGTTTAATTAACAAACAAAAAGCAAAACAGTGCTTTGAGTGATCTGCTAGGAGCAAGTGCTGGTGATCTGCATGGTGAGGGAGAGTAACAGTTAGAGGCAGTCTTAATCTGTGGCTGGAGAATAATGAGAAGACTCTGTTTCTTGGCAATTGACAGGATGCAAGGGCACACTGAGAGACTAACACGGAAACTGAAGTTATTATCACAGGAAAACACATGAGTTAAATAGACTAGGAGAAGGCAGTTACCACTGTAATGGAGAAAACGATCTGGTGCAGTACTGCTACCGCAGCTGTTTGTTAAATACTCGTGACCAAGGCCGGGAACAGCGGCTTTGTTCATAGATCCACTTGCTACAGGAGAGAGAAAGAAAAACAACCCCAGCCTTCCCAGGTCCAAACAAGTTTCTTCAAAGTAGCCACATTGTGTTTTGATGACAGCTTTGGACACTCAGACAATACACTGAAAGATGTCTGAATTGAACTCTATGTGGAAATTCTTTAACAGCAATTATGGTGGCATGGATTCCATGGATTTTTTTTCCACTACTGAAAGCACCAGCAATGAGCACATGAGCATTAGAACTAGATTGCCTACTGGACCATGAGAACTAGACTACCTCATGGACAATGATGAATCATATTTTCTTTTCCATCACATCACACAGATGACCAGGTGCTTGTGCATCTGAGTTAATTTTAGTAATTACTTCCTCTAAACCAGGGGTGCTCAATACGTCGATCGCGATCGACCAGTCGATCGCAAAGGTAGTATTGGTAGATCGCATGGCATTAAAAAAATAGATGCCAGCCTATCATCCATCCCGTCACTTGATTGATATACAGTGTATATCAATCAAGTGACAGGGAAGCCAGTCAGATGACATCAGATTTTTTCTGACGCTTAGGTCGCTGCGCATGCGCAAACAGCGGCGCGAAGTGTAGTAAAACTGACAAGCTAGTCAGCGAGTTAACTCCAATTTTTAGCTCTCGGTTTTTTCTCTTAAAGTTTAAGAGAAAAAACCGTCAGCACTATGCATCCCTGGCTGATTCAATTCAG
>VVHJ01065277.1:2060-21876 GCA_015107715.1 Tylochromis polylepis
CCCTGGGGGGTTCCCCCCCCCCCCCCCCCAAAATCTTAAATTGAACAGAGCTTAATTACAAAAGGTATCTGGAAAGAAACCAACAAATTAAAAGCATCTTCAAGTTTAAAATACATCAGATCAGAGACGTAGCTAAAGGGAGGGCCTCGGGTGCCCCCCTCTAAATTCCTTCCGGACGTCATGGTGGAGGACAAGGGTTCCAAAATTCCCCCCTTTTTTCTGGAAAACAGCTTTTTTCTCTTCCATGTACCATTGTAAATACAACTTATTTACTGTTAAACTCATGTAAATATGGAACCATCCATTTTGTTACATGCCTCACCTAATCGATTTTTATGGAAGCAGGAAGTCTGTCCATAGTTTAAATCATTACAAGTTGCTGGATTTTCATTCAATATGAGTGATTTGGTTTGGTATTTATAAATAAATAAATAAATAAATCCCCCCACCCCCCATGACAAGTTCCTGTGCCATTCCTGGAAACGCTCCTGCTTCCATATGTATTCAGTTTTTAGGAAAAACAAGAAGCGGTACCTCTAAAGGAGCTTTATTTTCTTACAAAATAGCCAATAACCGATGCTTTGATAAGAAATAACAGATTATGCACTGATTAAGATATATACAACATCAAATATGTGACAATATAAAACAACCAAGTAAATAAATAAATACTCTTACTGAGGTTTGGATTTAAGGTGAAAAGGGCAAACCCTGAAGATTTACAATAAATTGCTGTAAATGAGTGAAATATTATTTTGAAAGAACCCGATGATTCAGCATAGTTAAACTCTGAGGACGCGTTAATATGTTAGGGTTGGGATTGCAAATAATGTTGAACCTGGAAATTAGTTTTCCTCGGCAGCTTAAGAGCTATTTTTTTTAATCTGTGTGACCACTTCCCAAAAACAAACAAACAAACAAACAAACAAACAAACAAACAAACAAACAAACAAACAAACAAACAAATATAAAACAGGTTGTCCACATGTTAGCTTAGCTTAGCACAAAAACGAGGGATAAGCTGCCTTTTTCTCCGTCTTGTATGTCGCAATCACTAGTTTCCACGCTAAGCTCAGCTGATGGTGACCTTTGGAGTCTGATTACGTCTCGGTGCTTTCCAGATCACCTGAGGGTTTTACCGCTGCGGGCTGTTTGGTGTCAGCCTCGTGTGATAGGCAGCTGGAAAAAAAACAACAAACAAAAAAACATGAGGCTGAATAACTACACAGATCATCACCGAGAAGCAAAAAGACACAAACAGCAGAAATTTAACCTTATTTTGTATCTTTTAGTTGGTGTTTTGTCTCCTCACACTTGATTATTTTCACTTTTTGTAAATTGTTTTTGTCTTTGTTTTGTCTTAACTTCTATTTTCTGTCAATTTATCTGCATCTCCTTTAGCCCGTCCTCTCTCTTTGCTGTGTTTGCACATCTTTGAGTTTCTTTAACGTCTCTTGGGACCGTTAGCATTCCTCGTTTTTTTTGTTTTTGTTTTTAAATATCTTGTTTATCTTCTCTATACCGTACATAATGTTGTTTTAACTTTTATTTTTTTTTAAATCTTTTTCTCTTTTTGTCCGTTATGTTTACCATCTTTTTTTCATGTCTTCTTTTTTTGTGTTTTCTTTTTGTTTGTCTTTTGTTTCCTTCTTGTAGTCCATTTTTGCTTGTTTAAGTATCTGTTAGACATATTTTATGTCCATTTTACGCTTAGATTCGTTTCATGGTTATGTTTGGGTTCTAGTTTTGTTATTGTTTTTTGTAATTTTATATGTCTTTTGCATTTTATTTTGTTTAGGACATTATCTTTGTCTTAATTTTATGTAAGTGTGTATAACATCTATTTTGGGTTGTTACTTTTGTGTCTTATTAGTAATTTTATGTGTTTTGACGCCTTTTGGGGGGATTTTTGTACATCTGTATATATGTTTTACCATTCATTTTTGTTGTTTTGTCTCTGTGTTTCTATCACATTTTTTGCATTTTTTTTTTACTTTTACTATTTCATTATTATTATTGTCATCATAATAATTATTTGTATTTTCTGAATTTGTTTAGTTCCTTTTTTGTGTTTTCCTGTTTACCATTTTGCATGTCTTCTTTAACATTTCTTTCTGGTCTTTTTTTACGCGTCTTTACATCAATTTAAAAATTTTTTTGCTCATTTTAAGTTTTTTTGTGTTCATTGTTTCCCTTTTTTTTCTCTTTTGTGTGTTTTCATGTTTTGTTTTTTGGTTTGTCATTGTTTTGTGTGTGTGTATGTTTGTTTCATTTATCTTTTTTTGCAATTTTTGTGTCTTTGTTATTTTTTTTCTTTTGCATGTTTTTCTTACGACATGTGCAGGTTTGTCTTCATGTATGTTTAACATGTTTTTGGTTATTTTATGTGTGTTTTATGTTCATTTCAGTCATTTTGAACCACTTTCTTGTCATTTTGAATCTTTGGATTTAATTGCTAATTTCCTTTGTCTTCCACTTTGCTTTATAGACTCTTTGTAGTCATGTCACTGACTTGTTTCTACAAATGTCAACTTTCCCTTCAAACAGGACTTTGGTTCAGGCGCCTCTGACCCCTTTGACCTTTGGCCCCTAGAGTGGCCTGCTATTAATCCTTTAATGTGTGGGACACACTGGGATGCTCTTAGCTTAAATATCATGATTTAAAAATAAAAAAATAATAACTTAGCCTAACCTAAAGCACCTCCTCATCCTCTGAGCCTCTTAAACTCCTGACTTTCTCTTTAAAGATTTGCATGCAGAACTTTTATATGGTTTTCTCTGCAGAAATTCCTGCACTTAGTCTGTCCTCCAGCTGGTGCAAAACAAATGAAACAGCTGAAGTTACTGGCAAGTTTAAAAAATAATAATAATGATACATGACATGTGATTGTAATGTGAGGTTGGACCATGGCAATGAACTGTAAAATCCAAACATATAGGCTTTGATCCCCGAGCTTCAATACATCATCGTCTGTAAGTGGTCAGTTCATGAGGACAGATTCGTGTGTTTCTGTTTTTCTTCATTTGAGTCTTCTGTCTCTTATCTGTGAATCTGACAGTCTGGAAAAAGTGAAGTTCCTCCAAACAAGGAGGAACACATAAGAGGCCAAGATACAGAAGACACTTAACAAGCAGATCCTTTTCTCTTTAAACTGAGGCTCCATGTTCAGTTCTTACCCTCCTGGAGCAGAGCGACCCCGAGAATCCATTCTGGCAGGCGCAGACGTTCGGCTGGATGCAGCGACTGCCGTACAGACACTTCTGTTCACAGAGAGCTGAGACACAACAGCAACAGATTCACAGTTACA
Organism: Tylochromis polylepis; assembly: GCA_015107715.1. Lineage (NCBI taxonomy): Eukaryota > Metazoa > Chordata > Actinopteri > Cichliformes > Cichlidae > Tylochromis > Tylochromis polylepis. The sequence goes on from VVHJ01065277.1 coordinate 5,369, forward strand.
AGGTCAAATAAATCAATCCTACTACAAATTTCTCTGTAAGATCCCACCTGAAGTTTATCATTCAAGGCACAAAGAAAAAATATCTGAAACAAAATGAGATTAAACAAAAAAAGCTCTTACTTTATATTTATTGGGCCTGCGAGAGAGACATACTGTATCTATACTGACATGCACTGCCACATCATTTGATGGAAATTAAAATGATCAATCTACAGGGGCTGAATTCAAAGACACCCTGAAAATCAGAGTGAAGAAATGATGCAGCAGGCTGGTCCCGTTTCTTGAAATTTCATTGCAACGACTCAAAATTGTTCTCAGTAGTTTGTATGCAAGCCTGACAACCTTGGGAACCTCGGATGGTGTCCCCAGTCTGAGGTGTAACCTTGTGGTGTCAGATGGACCAAAACATAATGTCCCAGAGGAGTTCTGTTGGATTTAGGTCAGATGAGTGTGACAACCAATCAATGGTTTTGATACCTTTGTCTTCCATTTTAAGCGCCTCGAGGCGACTATTGTTGTGATTTGGCGCTATATAAATAAAATTGAATTGAATTGAATTGAATCCCTCCTGCCTGCTCTCACCACATGAGGCTGGGCATTGTTGTGCACCAGGAGGAACCCGGGACCCACTGCGCCATTGTATGGTCTGACAGTCAGTCTAAGGATTTCATCCCGATACCCAGTGGCAGTCAGGGTACCGTTGTGTAGCCTGCAGAGGTCTGTGCATCCTTCCATGAATGTGCCTCCCCAGACCATCACTGACCCACCACCAAACCTGTCATTCTGAATAGTGCTACAGGCAGCCTAACGTTCTGCACTACAGGACATCAGACCCTAAACTAAAGTAACTGTTTGTGTCCTGGAATCTCCTACATGATCCTGGGACACAGCAAACCTTCTGACAATGGCACGTATTGATGTGGCATCCTGGAGGAGTTGGACTATCTGTGCAACCTCTTTAGAGTCCAGGTATCTCCTACCAGCCTGGCTGGCCAAATGCAAAACTAGTGAAAAAACAGATGAGGAGGGAAAACTGTGATTGACTCCACCTGTAAAACCTTTCCTGTTTTGGAGGTTGTCTTATTGTTGTCCCTCCAGTGTACCTGTGTGTGTTTGGTTTTGATACTCACGGCTCTGACACAGCGTGCCGTGCCACCCCGGGGTGCAGTGGCAGGTGTTTGGACCGACGCACTCGCCTCCATTCAGACACTTCTGCAGACAGCTGGCTGAGAGGACACACAAAGACAAAAAATCATCACATCATCATCAAATATTTGTTCTGTTTTTTTCAGAATGTCTGTTTTTTTATATTACAAACACATTCAATAAATACATAATGTAAATTAATAAACTGACATATACATTTTTAAGTAGCTGAGGTGCAGGGCTGTGCTCACACGCAACATGTCAATCACAGCACACAGCCACAGCTATCACAGCTTGAGTCCACCTGAAGGATGTGTCATGTGGTCTTTGTAGTCACAGAAGTCCACACAGAGCCCCGCCTTCACTCTGATTACATATTTAAATCCCTTCAACCCGAGTAGGACTTCAGGGTAACAACAGACTTCCTAAGAAAGCTTGAGCAGGTCAGCAGGTAGCACTTATCTGTGATTCATCTCCTCTTCTTTTGAACGTCTGTCTCTAAGGTAACTGTTACCACTCTGTGAGGGTCAAAGATCAGTCAAGTGAAACTCTGCAGGCACTACACCTGATGGTTTCCACATGTGAAGCACCTCTGCGTCCGTCAGCAGAGCCTGGAGTCAGCGCAGCTCTCCTGACTCGAGGTCAGTCTGAGTGAGCTCAGGAAGTTCGCGTGAACGTTTGCACTGCTGTTTGTTTGTCAGCTCACAAAAACTACAGAGCAGAATTTCATGAAACTTATTGGAGAGGTGGAGCATGGGTGAAGGAAGGGTACTGGCTTTGATATGGGAGGTGCACTGCGAGTGCTCTTGGGGTTAATATTTTAAGTCATTAAAGTCTTGATGTCTTACTTTAACTTATCTAGATTCCTACCTTTGCATCTTTAGTTTCAAGACAACTCATCAAATCATCAATTTTTCTCCATTAACAGAGTGTTTTATCTAAAAACCGGTCAATTTTAAAGGTTAACAGACATATAGTGCTGTTTCAAGTCTTTTTGTGTTTACTTTTTAACAGTAAACAGCCTTTGTGTCTTCTTTTCAGGTCTTTGTTGGATAATATGAACGTAAATTGAGCAAAAATATGTTCTTATTTTATGATGTTTTTCATCTGAGGTTGTATTTACCTCATTTTCAGACCTGCTAAGGATGATTTTTATGTCTAAACATGTAAAACCTTAGAAGTGAAAGAGGCTGTACCCTGACTGTAGGTAAACATAAGAAGAGAGAAGAAGAAGAGTTCAGGTGTTCACGTCTGCCTGAGCGTTACAGATCATTTCACTTACGTTTGTCACATCTCTTCCCTCGCCAACCGGACGGACAATCACAAACATCTGGACCGACGCACCGCCCGCCGTTCATGCACATGGGCTCACAGACACCTGGAGAGGAGGAATGAGGGCGACAATCAATTTTAATCAATTAATTCTTTAGTTTGTCCAAAACATGACAGTAAAAGCACCTAATCTGGAAATTAAAGTGACACAAGTTCACAAATTTAGTCTACTTTGTCATCTTCATAAGCAACTAAGTGATAAATAAAGTAACTGGAGCATCCGCAGACAAGGAAGATGACCAGAGGAAGGAAGGAGATGAAGAAGAAGTGCTTACTTCTTTCACAGCGTCTCCCCATGTATCCCTGCAGACATGAGCAGACGTTGTTCCTCATACACAGACCGCCATTTTTACAGGGAGGGTTGCAGACAGCTGGAGGAGAAAAAATATATTAGATAAAGTCATGTTTTGTTTATTATTGCACTCCACTAGAGTAGCTTTGCATGATTCAGAGCTCAAATAATCCTTATTTTATCTTCTACTGGGCCCTTCAGCTCATCTTCTGTCAGAAACGAGGCCTCTTAGCCCCTCCCCATTTGAGCTACCTTTTTCTGATTGGTTAGTCCTCACCAATGGATGTCTGTAATGTCAGGATTAGAATAACCCGTCTCTATAAATTCATTTCGAGTATTACAGCACATACACTAACCTAATTATTTGAAACACTGGCCATGTTTAATATGAGAATCAACCACTAAAACAGTATTTATGTGATTTAAAAAAACGTAAAAGCAGAATAGGTCCAAATTTAAATGCCTTTTTTTTTAGATGCTTTTTGTTTTGAATCCAGCCTGCTGTAGATTTACCGTTCTGACAGTGTGCACCGTAGAAACCGTGAGGACACTCGCAGGTATTCGGTCGAACACATGAACCTCCATTCAGACAGACAGGAGAGCAGAGAGCTGGGAAACAAAAATTGACCATTGAAAAGCAGATTTCCATGAGTTAAACTTTACCCTAAACTTAAATCAGATCTTTGCCCCCCACAGCACGAGTAACACAACTCACCAGTCTCACAGGATGGTCCCGTCCAGCCTGGTGTACACATGCACTCATCTGGAGATGCACACTGGCCTCCGTTTTGACAGTGACGCCTACACACCACTACAACCAACAAAAAAACATTTATTTAATTCAAGTCAGTGGATTTTTTTGTTAGTTTTGTTGCCTCGTGGTGTCAAAACCCTACAATATTAGAGACAGAACCTCAATAATCAGACAATTGCCTTTGAACAGCACTTAGTGAAAGTGAGGAGGAAGAACTCCATTTTACCAGGAAGAGACTACAATAACAGTTATGGGAAGAAAAAAGTAAAAAAAAAAATAAAAATCTTGTAAATTAAGACAGTAAAATTAGAAAGAAATACATAAAACACAGGAACAATTTATGCAAATGTACTGCTGTTTTAAAAGATCTTCACTGATATTGATATGACAAAAATAAACTCACTTGTTTCACATCGAGGACCAACAAACCCGTAAGGACAGGAGCAGGTCTGCAGTCCCACACAGGTGCCTCCATTTTCGCATGGTGACCTGCACAAGGCTGCACACATGGAGTTTGGATATGAGATGTAATATTTACATATTTTCAATGCATGCTCTCATAGACTGTAAATAAAAGTGGACATAACCACTGTGACATCAGTCATTGGTTTGTGAAGACCTATTTTAAAGTCTCAATTTTAGCTCCAAACCCACACTTTCTGTTTTGCTGGAGCTGGAATTAATCTTATCTACCTAGTTAGCTTGCTTGGTTTGCAATTACGTCTATCAAAATACATACCCGCCAATTAGCATTAAGTAACAAATGGATAAAATAATGACATTTGGATATTTGACATGGATAAAATAATGATATTTCACAGAACAATCTGGGTGGGTTTTAAGTTCAACGGACTGCACAGCAAACCATATTATCTGTCTACTAAAAATACTCCAAAAGGCACCAACACGGTAAACATAGTCCAGAGGTGCAATTAAGTGACCCCGATTAACGAAAGTGACGGCTAGTGCCTGTAGTCACTGAACCCTGTGTAATTTTAAGCCTTAATACAGTTTAACTGGCTTACTTACAAAGAAATGGGTTTTGTTTTAGGCTGTAAACATGTTTATTTCTGCTGTAAATTTGGAGTTTTTAAACATGGGACTCTATGGGGATTGACATACTTTTTGGAGGCAACCTCAAGTGGACATTAGAGGAAGTGGAGTGTCTGCCACTTCATTTTTCAACACCTCAGGTTGTTATTTGTATACATGAGATGGTGTTATTTACCGTATTATAGCAGCTAGCAGAGGTAGTTGATGAATTCATAAGCTATTATCAAAGTTAATCATTCTTAAGTTTTAAGTCTTTAATTAATTACTTGTCTCAGTATGTTATACTAAAAATGCACATTAAATAGATCTGTGACTTCTGGGAAACAGAAGCAAACGTTACCTTCCTGGCAAGTCTCTCCATGGTATCCTCTGAGACACTGGCACACATTTGGTGCAATGCAAACCCCACCATTCTTGCACTTTGGCTCACAGATGGCTAATAAAATATGGAAAAACAACTATTTTAAATTTAAATTATAAAAAAAAAAGAAAAAGTAAAATAATTTAACTACATACTATTCATCATTACCTTTTTGGCAGCTAGATCCAGTGTAGCCTGGTTTGCAGCGGCATGTGTTGGGTGCAGCACACTCCATGTTCCTACCGCACGCATGCCTGCAAACAGCTTGAAACACAGATGGGGGGGCCATTGAGATGTTAAACATACATATATTTCTCTATTAGACTGGTTTATCTCCTTTTTTTTGTGGCACATGGACTACATACCAAGACAGAAAACATTAGATTTGTTTGGGGTTATATCTGGGATGTATCTGGCAGTTTTGCTAGCTAAACAGCAAGCTGGGAGTTTTCACCGGCACTATACAAGCAAGTCAAGACTGTGGCCACTGGGCTACATTTCCTTCCTTACTTTACTTAACTATGTTGTCACCTTTTGGCTAGGCAGGCCAACTCAGTCACGACTATGCATCCTCTAATTGTAAATAACGTCGATGGCACAAGATGGCAGTGTCAATTTATGCCATATTTTAGTTTCTTTTTTGTATAAATTGTATGAAGTCATGACTGGATCTACAGTCATGTAAAGAAGAAAGTTTATTACAGAACTCTATAGAGTTCTATGAAACCAAAGTACACTCTTACTACTTCTATAGGAGCTCAGAGGGTAAGTAACAGCTAGATTCTGCTAATCAAATGCACCTGATTAACTCATTATTATCAAGTGTGAACGCCTCTATAAAAGCAGAAGTTTCAGCAGTTTTTCTGTAGCATCCAAGTGTGTGTTAACACAATACCAAGGAGCAAAGACATCAGCAATGATCTTGCAGCTGCAACTGCTGCTGCCTGTCAGTCTGCGAAGGGTTCTAAAGTCATTTCCAAACAATTTGAAGTCTACTGTTTTACAGTAGAAAGTGAGGAAGGTTACAGACAGCTGCCAATCTTCTCAGGACTGCATATTCCAGCAAATTCACTCCAAGGTCAGACTGTGCAGTGTTCAGAGGAACTGCACAGGACCCAAAATCTACATCTCGGACTCTACAAGCCATACTGTTAGCATATTAAATGTTAAAGTTCGTGACAGTACATTTAGAAAAAGACGAACAAGTATGTCTTGGTTGGAAGGTTTGATGGGGGAAAGCCTCTTCACTCTTTTCAGTTCAATTCAACTCAGTTTTATTTATATAGTGCCAAATCACAACGGCAGTTCCCTCAAGGCGCTTTATATTGTAAGGTAGAGACCCTACAATAATACAATTGAACATGGCAGCACAGTTTAGGTTTGCAAATTTGCATCTGAAAAAGTCACGTTTGGAGAAATCAAAGCATCACAGCATATCAGCACAAACCAGCATGCCAACTGTCAAGGGGGGTGATGATTTGGGATTGTTCGCAGCCACAGGACCTGGGTACCTTGCAATCATTGAGTTCACCACGAACTCCTCTGTATACCAAAGTATTCTAGAGTCAAACCTGATGCTTGGCTAAAACTGGGTTATTTAACAGGATAATGATCCCAAGTGCAGCAGCAACAGAATGGCTGAAAAAGAAACAGAATCTAAACGGTCAAAGTCCAGACCCCAACCTGAATTAAATGTTTTTTTCCAGACCCTAGAATATTCGTGCATTAACAAACCTTCAAACCACAATGAACCGAAACACAGTGATCCACAGTGATGTGAGATCATACATGATTACTTCAAGTTTTTGCTGCTAAGCTATTTCATGGGGTGTACTTAGTTTTTCACAAGATTGCACAGAGTCCTGTTGAAAACTCTTTTTTTACAGCTGTATCTTATATGAATAATAACACCATTAGAAATTGGCCAAAGATGGCCCGCGTTCTGCAGATTTCTGATATTTGAATATCAAAGAGAGAAGAGGTTTACCTTTACAGGTTTGCCCATTTCCAGTGTATCCTACTGGACACCTTCCACAGTGGAATCCCCCATCCTTGGCTGGTTCACACTGGACACCAGGAAAACATGGCCGTTCGGCACAAGCCGTCAAATGTTCGTCAGCTAGTGTACCACTTCCCGTTGATGACTGGCTGGATGTAGATCTTTGTGCCAGGGAGCTATAGACCTTGTTGGGTGTTGTGAGGGTCAGCACTGGCACAATCTTCGGCATCTCTGATCCTGGCTCAGTTTCATCCCCGTCTGCCGAGAACTCGGACTCAGACAGTGAGTAGGACAGAGCAGTGAGGGCTGCTGTAAGTGGGAGGGCAGGTCTTGGTGGAGTCCAGGGTTTGGTCTGAGTGGATGTCAGGTGGTTGAGCTGAGGCTGGGTTGTTTGTTTAGCTGCCGTTACTCCTCCAGGCTGAATGGAGAGCTGAGGTGCAGCGGGAGTTACTTTAAGAGGCGTGGCACCAGTAAGAGCTCCTTCAGACTTCTGGAAGATGATCATAAAGCGAGTAAATGGAATCTTACGTCCATCTGTACAATTTTCTTTTAATGCTTTGAACAGCTACCAACTCACCTTGGAGACTGTTACATGGGGTATGACAAACTCCTTGGAAGTAGTGGCGTATGTCCCAGCATCTGATCTAGGGTTGGCACTTTTATGTGTGATGTGAGTATTTGCAGCGACATTCCTTGAAGCAGAAGTGATGGCCTCTCTTCTTCCTGTGCCACCTTCTCTACCTGAGCCTGTAACTTGGTGTGACCTAATGAAGGATGAGGACAGGTGCTTGACACCATACCTGTTGGGCAAGTTGGGCAGGTGGACATGGAGGACTTTGCTGCTGCTACTTCCATACGAGGGGCGGCTGGACTTGCCTAGCGTCTGTTGCTGAGGGAGGTGATTGGATGCTGAGGAAAGGGATAAGGGTCATATCAGCTTGTATATCACATTGATGATACAATCATACGTATAATTTATACATCTGCCCCTTGGATATTGTTCCTACACAGTTTTTTGGACACTCCAGAACCTTCAATTTCCCCGATTACAAATTTTGCTAACGAAGCAGTCCATCTCCTTATTAAATAACCTTGCCTGAACAGAGTTAAGTAATTTTTATTTATGAACTCATATTCCTGGAGAAAATGCTCTATGCTCAGCCTTTTTCCTTTTTAGACCAAGTCACTGAAAATTTCCGATCAGGCCTCAGGACTCAGGACTCATGAAAGCTCAAAATATGCTCTACTCAAACTTTCTAATGATGAACTGCTGCCTTTAAACTCCAGTAATTGTGCAATTTTGATTCCAGTAAGATTTTTGATCTATTTTCTTGCAAACCATTTTGAGGATTAGGTTAGCATCTAAGGCCCTGCTTGAAAAATTGGTTCTTCTCTTCACGTACAGCCCCAATTACTTATGGTGTGCCTCACGGTTCCACTTTAGGGCCTATTTTATTTACCTTGAATATGCTCTTGCAGAAATCTAATAGCTCATCCTCTTCTTTGCTAATAGAAGCTGGATAAAGCCAAAAAGTATTACTTGTAAGACCAACTGCTTTTAGTTTTTCTACAAAATAAGGGAGATTTTGCAGTCCCCACTCCATAACTCTGGAACAATCAAATGTTAAGTCTCTAATGAAACAAAACCCCCAAAGACATGCATGTTTTTGATGGCCTTCACATGTTCTTAGTGTTTTTTTTATATTTTAGTGTTACATTTCTTTCCTGTTCTGTCTTGTTTTTAGAATACCTTTGTTAACTGATTGCTGATTTTATACAACTGGATCCTGTATTCTGTCTTTTTTTCTATTTTTTCAATCTTTTGTTTATTTTCTCCACAGTGGTATGGACAGCACCATGGTCATCTCCAGTTGTTTAAAAATATGTTATAGAAATAAATCTGATTTGGCACTAATTAGAATAGAGTAGAACAGCGAAGTGGCCTCAGTTACAGGCCTCAGACTGATTGTGAGTGGTTGTTGGCAGTTGCTGTGAAATGGATTGCCAGTCACGCACCCTAGATGCATGTCACCAAGCTCCTGGCAACTACCAGTTACTAGGGAAAAATGTGTATTTTCCCAACTGATTGGTGAATGGTTGCTAGCTGTCTGTAGGTGAAATTGGTCACAAAGAGAGTGCAGTATGAAAAACCTTGCCACTAGCAGACTGCTGCAGTCACATGTAGTCTTATGATAGACACTGACTTGTCTGCAAACAGTATGCAATTGCTCACAAAATTAGTGAAATTTGAAAAAAATGTGACTCAAGATGTAAACAGAAAACGTTTAACTTCAAAGTAAAAGCTGCAACCAAGACATTTCAGAAGGTGCAACTGTTACTTTGAAGGCAAATGACTGCCAGTTCCTGTTCATGTTGGATTTTTCACACTCTCACCACTTGGCGAGTACTTGGTAAGTATTTGTAGACAGCCTCTTCCATACAAACAACTGATGACAGTGGCAACGTCCCAGTGACTAAAATAACTGTAAGGAGGGTTTCAGTGCAACACTATATAGTTCTGTGTGACCAATTTTACCTAGCAACAGCAAGCAACCTTCAGCAATGACATGCCAAGCGGTCTATTAATTGGTGGTTAGCAGGGGTTTAGTGATTGGCCTCTAGGCATGCATAACTGAGGTTTTAGCAATCAATTTCACAGCGACTGCCAGCAAGCATCGCAACCAGTCGGGGAATATAAATTTTTTCCTAGCGACCAATGGTTACCAGGTCAACCAGCAACTAGACCCGAGCTACTGAGCCCTAAGAAATTCATATTTCTACCCCAAAACGTAGAAATGTCCAGTCATAGCTTGGGAATCTTTACTGGGAAACGTTAGATTACTAAAATATGCTAAAGCAGTAGCTTTGGGTGCTACAGCTCATGTCATTATAAAGCTGCCATTGATGTCATTCTGCTGTGTATCACGTACGTGTTGCTGCGTACTACACAGCTCGACAGGCTTAACAGATAGGCTGAGCTTTGAGAGGCATCTGGAAAACAGTCCATTAAATGATAAAATACAGCAAAATAAAATTGAAAAGCAGAACATCTGGTCAAATGATGACATGCTGAAGGAAAAGAGCATGTCTGCTTTCTGTCCTTGGACAAATAAAAGTAAAGAGAAGAACAGCAAAGCAATTTAAGTGATTAATGTCTTGTTTGTGGTGATGTGACTTTCCAGACAAACACAGTCCACAATAAAGGGATTTAAGTTGGAATCAGACTGTCTCTTTAGAGCTGTGAGCCCCCCCCCCATTTCCCCTTGTGTGAAGTCACATTAAGCAATCTGCTGTAGAAACTTTGTGGCTAGGCACAGACTCAAAAAGTAATGCACCAGAGGTGGTTATTTCATTCAGGCAGTCTCCAGCCACTTACACTGATTTATCTCCTGCAATAAATGACATTCTTTCCAATCAAGAAAAACACATAAAGCAACATCAGGGAAACCAGAATATAACGAGTGCAAAATAAGCTCTTAAAAGCAGACCACAGTGTATGGAGGGATGCACATTACTGACAGATGTTTTCATCAGATGAATACTTATTTTTTCCTCTGAAAAACAAAATAATGTGTTTTTGTACAAAGAATAAGAAGAATATGCTATATAGAGCAGATAGCAGACAAATTTTGGCCTAATTTGAGCTACTTTTGTGACTTAAGGCTCAATTACAGTATTGACAAATCTTGTGTGGGGCTATATGTGACCCAAAGGTTATGAAACACCTGATATCCAGCCAGTGTAAGTGGATTTGTGGCTGAATTGAGTCAACAGCATTAGCTAGTTTAAGGTTAAAGGAAACTTCAACTGTGATGTGCTATTTTTTTTGTTTAAATGTCCTAAAGGCCTGTGAAAAACTCTATAATCACTCTGGTTCCTGCAAAGTCCTTAACAATGGCAAATAAGACTTAAAAATCATGAAAGCTTATCCCCCAACACATTAAAATAGTGAATGGAAAAGCTCCCTCACCTTCCTTGGAGTTCTTCATGCAGATGCGACCATTGCCATAAAGTCCAGGTGGGCAGCGGCCACAGACGTAGCCCACATGTGGCGGTCTGCGGTTGATGCATTGAACCCCAGGAAAGCAGGGCCTGCTGGCGCATGTAGCTGATAAACTGACAGCCAGAGACCTTGCTGATCCTGGGAGATAAAGTTGTATGAGCTGAATCATTGTCCTATGACAAGGCTCGGATTGTAGCTTTCCCAAGCAAACATAATCTGCATCTCTGACATCTGACATCTCTGGAAACATACAAATAAAACTGTTGCAAAGTTCATTTTTGTTTTCTTTCACTAGTTAAGGTTTTACAAGTTCAAATATCCTCGTGTTGGTTCAATCAGACTAGAGTAGTAATAGGCAATGAGGGAAAAAAATCAACGATTACACTGATGGCGTTCCACCTTCAACCTCTGGGCGTTCACTTTCGATCACAAGGCACACAGGCCTCCTGGTGGGAGGCGACGTGTCTCCATACAGTCGCAGTCTGACACGGACTGACTGCAACCTCTCTTAGACTGATTGGTGAAGGTTTACAAATAGTTGCCAACTCATTTATAAATGCAGACAGATTGCCAATGAATTGCAATCAATCTGAGTCAGTCTACACCCATGACTGCAATTAAGCTGCAACTCTCTTTCCAATAGAGCACTAACCTCAACAGGTTGATAAGTTGTTGCCTGTGTCATCTTACAGTTAAATGGCGTCACTAATTGTGAAGGATTTTCTGAATTTCTGTTTCACAGCTATGAGGTTCTCACTTGACGCTAAATGTAAATAGTTAATGTGACTTTCTGTGCATGTAGAAGTAAACAGATTTGCTTTTTTTTGGTCAATTTATCACAGTTAATCCCTGTATTATCACAAACACTATGTAAGTGTCACATGTAATTGCCAACATGACCCCATTCAGTCGCAAACAAGCATGATTTGATCTTATTACTTGTTTTATAACTATCTTGACGCACTGAAGACTGCGAAGTGATCACAGACCTGGTCCTCATCTTTGAAGCAACCATTTCAAAAAGCAACAAAATTGCAAGTTGCTCGCACACGATCGCAATAAACATGGCCTCCACTGATTTTCCTAGTGTGACTGCAGCATTAGCTCTGTATGGTAACATATCATTGAGCTACAGTTTTCCTGAATGCAGAGTGAAAAAAGAATATTTTTTTTGTCTAAATTGTTTTTGTTTTATGTGAATTTCCCTGTTTCTGAATGGTTATTCAAGCACACTGTGGTAAGGATCTCCAAAAAAAGGTCACATTGGTCAGTTGTTCCTCACATCTGAAAACGACTTTTTTAAGTGTTCTCAAATTGAAATGCTCTCTTCTTTGTTCCTGAATCACCTCAGAGCAGCTTTTATCGCTAAACTAAAAAAATATGTATACTACAGTATGTGGATTCTTTTCCTGGGACTTATTTTAATTACTGTGATAAAACAGAGTGACTGAATGTTCCCTTTTAAAGTCTCCTTGTCTTCATTTTTGCTTGAGGCTCAGCACAGTGTGGTACCTCGCACATAAAGGAAAACTTAAATGGAATTTATTGGAAATTTGGGGCTTACCTGCAGCTGGTCTATCATGATCTGATGGTGAAGCTACAGTCGGAGGATTGCTTGTAGTGTTGCTGACTTTAGATTGCTCCTGCTTGACTCGGTGCGGCACAATCTCTGAGAGGTTCATGAACATGTCTCTGTTAGTCCTGGATAGGTTTAGGGTAGCTCCTTGAGTTTCCTGTGAAGAATCAATATTTGTTTGGGGGACGGTTGGTGTTTTGCGTCTGCTGGTTTCCGCTATTGTGACCTCAGGGCTGGAGCTAATTCCTGCTGTCCTTCTCCATGTGGTTGACTTCATTTGTGGGTCAATTCTTGGAAATGTTTTCCTGGCCTCAGCCGTCATCTGCGGGGAGCTACCGCTTGAGGTCTTCAGGAAAGCGCCTGTCTTTATTTTGGGTGGTTGGAGCAGAACATCTGGTGTCTCGTAGCCAGCCATATGAGGAGCAGATGTTGAAGGGATGGCAGCTGGACTGAGGAATACTGCAATAAGAAAGCCACTGATTATATCCTGGATTGCTATCCTCCATGTTTACGTCCGATTGGGCATCAAGATCACCCACTTCAGAACACATCACATTAAACCAATAATAAAGAACCGAAAAAGAGAGACAGTACAGTGAAGGATGAGGAGTTTGGTGAACATCAGAACACCCGGAAGGGCTCAAAAGGTTACATTTAATGAGCTGTGACTCCCAGCAAGAGACGAGACCTTGGGTCAAGTTTGTGTAAAGATATCTCTTGCCACAAAAGTAGCAGAAAACCTCAACAATTGTTTGAACTGATGATGTGTAACCTCAGCATCAAATACTAAAAGACTGAAGTAAGTGTATGTGTATATTTGAGCCTGTATGTATACCTTTGATCCTTTCTGGATCAGAAAAAATCCAAAATAAATTCAAACTTGTGCACACAATTCTTGTTTTTTAAAGTCATTAAAGACGTACGCTGTGCAATTATTCCAAACAGAAATACAAAATTTCAAAGACATCCTTAAAAGAACCAAACTTACTATGACCTTCCTACACATGGTGAGTGGATCTAAACTTGTGACCACAACTGTATCTAAAAAAAACCACGTAGGAGCATCCATCACCACCTGCTTGTCATTTAAAATTTAAGGACCTTGTCCAACTCCACTGACACACAAAGTTATGTATCTTAAAATGAACTGAGCGTAGAGGTCAACCGAGTCAAGCTGAAGGCCCTCAGTGGACATTTGGAGGATTAAAGAACAAAGGGGATTATGGAAATCCAACTATCTGTCCCTGTGAATCTTCTGCCACAAGGTCCCATAAAAATGCCAAATAATATGCTGCTGAGTTTAATTTATGCTCTGTGCTTTACTGTAGACACAGATTTTTTTTCCTTTTAGGGGCAGAAACTCCAGTAAACACACACCACAGAGTTCTTCTGTTACTGGAAGGATAATGTGACTGCAGGAATGCAACATCAACCCCAGTGGTAAAGCAAATACTATAAAGCCCCTTGAGGCAATATGGTTGATTTGGCGCTATGTAAATAAAACTGAATTGAATTGAATATAGATCAACCTGATGTCTTTTAGGTGAGAATTTTGGGGCTTTTTTTTCTCTTTAGACTGTTAAAGCAGCTAATTTAACCCTGCATTAGTATTCACCTTGACAAGTATGGGCACGTGCACCGGTGTTGTGCTCGTAGTATGCTGTTAACTTCTCATCTTCAATTAACAATATCTTTGCAGTTAAACTCAAGGGACCAAAAGTGAAACAATTCCCACAGACACCCATAAATCCTGGAGTTAGGAACCTGGGTGCTCTACCCGATAGGTTTGCTGCCACAGCTGGCAGTGTCGATTCCACTATCTGGTGTCACTATATAAGACTCGTCCGCCGAGTTTATTGATGCATTTTAATGGAATTATGTAATAAATATCCTGCTGTGAAGTAGAAACCAGTCTACTTGGTTCAGCTTTGCTGAGGGAAATGCTAGTATTTTAGCAGTCTGTTACTTAACACTGACTGTGAAACTGCACACTCATTGGCTAATACTTTGTGACTTCAAAACAAAAGAACCCGACTCACAACTAGAGGTCAACGCCATACAATCATCAGGACCTGAGGTCAAAGCAGAGGGCCATTTTACAATAGGCTTCTTTTCAACCAGAAGTTTCATTGCAACCGAAAAAATCGCCCCCTACTGGTCATTAAATAGAATGCAGGTTTATGGCAGGAAATGTATTATAAGAAGTATCTTAATTGAGATAGCATTTCTTTTTCATGTCACCATTGCTGACTAAAAGCATGGTTATGTTCCTTGGTAGGATGAATGTTGGAGACAAAAGACGATCTCTGCATGCCTGCAAAAAATATCCCATTAGCCATTAGCCTTGAAAAGTTTGCACACACCCTCTTTGACCTAAAACAAAGTGTGCTTCAACAGCGAGGCATTTCCCACCGACTGGCACAGATTGCAACAGTATAGAGGAAGCAAATCAAGTTGCAGGTTTGCAACAGTAGAAGATACCAGATTATACACGTATTTTTACATAACTACTGCGTTTTGGTGGAAACAAAAAGTATTTCCAAAACAACATGAGTGGTCACAGTACAAGGCCGCACTATCAGCCACTATCAGCCATCTGGTTTCCATTCAGCACAAATACCGTATCACTACTGAGTGTTCCTCTGGGACACACGGCTCCAATGAACAAATTCACCCTTTTCCTCAGATAGATGATGCTTTTTTCTAATTTAAATGTTGTTGGAACAACAACAAAATTAGCTACAAGTTTGTTGGAATGCTGGAAGCAAAACTGCAGCAACAGACAGATGAACATATGATAAAGAGCTGTTGGGAAATGACTAGATAAATGGACTTTTTTTTTTATTAGGTGAGGCTGTGAACTCTACAGAGGGGCTACACCCTCTCAGACAACAGCAGTATCTGATAAACTCATTGCTGTTTTGGAAAGCATGATTAACTGTAGGAAAATAAGTGGTCTCGTTTGGGCACCGTGTATTTAAACTCAAGTTGCTTAATCATGCTTAGCTTCCTTTCAGTCTCTGCTCAAGTACCAAGACATATACTATTGTGGTCAGAAGTTTACATCCACTCATCGTGAGCACGAATGTCACGGCAATTTTGGGCTTTTAATGATTTCTTTGAACTGTTCTTTTTCCAGGGTGGCATGATTGCGCAGCATGCAATGGGACAATGCTGCACAGCATTGTACAGTTAATGACTTTATAAAACAAGAACTGGGTGCACAGGTTTGAAGTTATTTTGGATTTTCTATAATCCACACAGAGTCAAAAGTATACATACAGGCTAAAATATAGACAAACACCCCCACTAATATTTTATTGGGTCCCTTATGTCATTTAGCAAGTTGCACCTCGACCAGATGCGTTTGGTAGCCTTAAACAGGCTTCTGGAATAATTCAGTCTGGTTATTTGACCACTCGTCATGGAAGCGTTGGTTTGCATTAGGGTCAGTTACCCACTCCTTCTATACAGTCTGGCTTCTTTTTGAAACCAGAGGAGTCGTCCCCTACTGGGTATTATAAAGAATGCAGAATTAAAGAACTTCCACACTGCCTTCATATTTCCAGACCCAGAAGCTACATTTTCTGTCACTTATCCAGGTGACAGGGGCAGCAGTTTAAGCAGACATGCCCAGACCTCCCTCTCAACGGCCACCTCCTCTCAGATATATTCCCAAGCCATCTGAAAGACATAATCTCACCAGGTCTGCCTAGGGGTCCCCTCCCATTTGGATATGCTGGGAAAACCTCAATTAGCAGGCATGCAGGAGGCATCCACCTCACTGGCTCCTTTAAATGTGGAGGAGCAGCAGAGGCTCACGAATGAGGGGTTCTTACTGGACCTCCATGTTTTATAAACTGCCAATTGGTAGTAACGCAGTAAGCCCATACTTACCAGTGCACGAAGTCCCATTTCCCACCATTCCTTTGGGGCAGGGGCCACAGCCATAAGAGCCAAAGCTGTTGAAGCACTGCACTCCTGGAAAACAG
>VVHJ01065277.1:21902-35987 GCA_015107715.1 Tylochromis polylepis
TGCCAAAACCACACACACACACACACACACACACACACACACACACACACACACACACACACACAGGATGTTGATTCTGCAATCATAAACTATTAATCACTGGGATTAATCCTCCTCAGCTGCAAACATGTGATGTCAGAACAGCCCAGGGCAACTAAACAGAACAACCGTCAACATCAAGGGTTTTTATTTTGTTCATTTTTGATTACATTTGTAGGTTTTTAATCATTCTTACCTCGCAGCCCTGCAGGGCACTTGCACCTGTACCCACCGACCACATTGATGCACTTGCCGCCCAAGCACGGAGCCGACAGACATTCGTCTACGTCGTCGGCGCAGAGTTCGCCCCGCGTGCCCTCGGGACACACACACAGGTACTTCCCACTGCCGGCGGGAAAGTTAATATCCGTAACGCATGAGCCTCCATTCTGGCAGCCACATGGCACCACGACAATCTGTATTGCAGATGGGAAACACAGACACTGCTGAGGAATGTCTGGATTTTATTAATATCTAACAACATCAGTGTATCACATTTACATCAGCAGACCACCGCTCAGCAGCTTATCCCCTCTCTACCTCCACAGTGAAGGTGTTCTGGGCATTACACTCGTCAGACAGTGTGAAGTGGACGGAGCTGCTCGTCCGGAGCCCCTCCTTCTCTGGAACTGATGGGACCCTCCAGATAAGGAGGCCGGCAGGGGAGAGGACAGCACCTTCTGGTCCCTCTTCCAGCTGGAAGAGGAGCGCCGAGCCCTCGGGGTCCGATGCGGCAAACTGGAAGACGAAGTTCTCGCCGGCAAATGTCTGCAAGTCGCTTTGAGGCCGGTGGAAGGTCGGAGGCTTGTTGACTGAGAATGCAGACAAAAACAGACTGAGATGCACTTCATCTCACCTCTTATTCCCACCGTACTATTTACTGTCTTCCAACTACAAGCGTTTGATGACAGGAGCTTCCTTTGCTGAAATAAGCTCTTTACACAAAAGGCTGGTTTGGCAAAAACATGCCTCCAGGCTCGTTCTGGAAGAATCATTCTAAGCATGCATGTCCACCTCTGGACTTGAGCTTTTCTTTTCTTTTCAGCTTTATTTTCCAGTAGTGTTTTGGCTGAGGCTGAGGTATGCCATATTGCACAAGAACTAGACTGAAAATCAGTGGCAACAAGTCTGATGGAGTGACGGATCCAGATTTGACATTCTTGGTTCAAATCATTGTCAGTATGTACTGAGGAAATCAGCAGAGAGCTACAACAGTGAGTGACTACAGCCATCTGTAAAACATGGTGGAGGCTGTGTCATGGTTTGGGCTCCATTTCAGTCAGTGGTGTTGGAGAACTTGTCAAAATTGATGGATTATGAACACAGAAAAGTACCATCATATTTTGATCTACTGTGCAATACCATCTGGAAAACATCTGATAGACAGTAGCTTCATCTTTCAGCATGATGATAATCCCAAACACACTGCCAATGCAGTAAAATCATACCTGGATAGAAAAACACAGTGAAACACTATCAGTCATGGATCGGCCTCCCCAGAGCCCGGACCTCAACATTATTGAAGCAGTGTGGGATCATGTTGACAGAGAACAGAAGAAAAGGCAGAAACATCCAAAGAAGAGTTTTGAATGTCCTTCAAGAAGCCTGGAGAACTATTCCTGAAGACTACGTAAAGAAAT
Source organism: Tylochromis polylepis (assembly GCA_015107715.1). Classification (NCBI taxonomy): domain Eukaryota; kingdom Metazoa; phylum Chordata; class Actinopteri; order Cichliformes; family Cichlidae; genus Tylochromis; species Tylochromis polylepis. Next base: position 23,582 of record VVHJ01065277.1, read on the forward strand.
GACGAGAAAGCTGCCTGAGAGAGTTCAGACTGTGCTGAAAAATAAAGGTGGTCACACCAAATATTCACTTCTAAGTTCTATGTAATTGTACAAACTCTGTTTTTGCCTCATATGCTGTATTTACATGTGTGTTTGCACATGTTTCCCACTTTCCTAAAAGGTGATTTGGAAGATTTTCACTTTATTTTTATTTTGTATTAAAGTGTAGATATTGGTGGGCAGCAGCTTCAGTCTGAATCATTACTGTATATTTATTATATAAGTTGAATATACAGCTTAATTTTTGATTGATGCATTTAAGTTCATCTGTATATTTTTTTATTCTTCTGTATTTATTCCTCTGGTTTCTACTTTGTAGTTGAGTTGTGAGAAGTAAACACTGAGAACATAAAATCCATTTATACGTCTTAATCCTTAAAGTAAGACTAACTGATGTGTTACGCTGGTCATTTATTCCAGCGTCCCTTTGCTTTTTTCATGAATCTTGCCTGTCTGTGCTGCTATGGAAACCAACCATGTGATTTACTCCCGCTCTCAGAGTGGTTAAGTGGCAGGTCAGGGCATGCTGGGAAACCTAAACCTCTGCTCCTTTGATCTGCTAATGGAGACAAACAGGACCACAGTTGGACGGCTACCACTGCACTGACACGGTGAGATAAATGCTGCTTTCCCTCATGTTGTTCATCACGAGTGGACTGCAACGCAGACAGAAAACCAGGCGCAGGGAGAATAATGATGTTTCTGAGTTTGTTAGGTAAAAAAAGGTTGTTGTCCTTTCAGATGGTGAGCTCCACATCGAGTTGTTTGTACCTTGGTTCACAGACCAGGTGAATTTGGAGGTGTCGGGGTCACAGAGGAGGCAAGGACTGCTGGGATTGGAGTCTCCTGCTGCAAAACACATCCCATCGATGTTGCATGTCCGCTCCTGACAAACAGAAACAGATGCAAACAAAAACAGATCTGCTTGTGTACTCACATTTCAAACTTTTTTTTTTCAATATTAGCATGTTTTCACATCTTAAAACACATTTTTTTTCAGGCGTTTTGTTTAGTGATGAACAGGAAATCGGCTCTAAACACACATCTCTACTTAAGTTAATTTAGTTTGCTTCAGTCTAGGCAGCCACACGCACTTCTCTTAGTGTTTGTCTGCAGCTGTTTGCGTGTGTTTTTGCTCTGGGCTGTTTGTCTGTCTCCCATAAAACACAGTTCCAGGAACAACAGGACCCTTCATGTACCCCTTTTTCAATGAATGTAGAGATTTTAAATAGCCAACTGCTGTGCTGCTGCTTTAGTCGTTCAAGCAGCAGACTGTCTCGCCCCCCCAACAGCATGTAAAATGCTTCATCACACTTTTCCACTAAACACCCACTGAATCACATCTGCATCCTCAATCAGCATCCCCTACTCGCATGAACAAACATTAGAGTGTCCAGGTTTTCATAACATGTCACCTGTTGAGACCATGTGAATAAAAACAGACCAGCAAAAACAGTGCAGGCTGTCTCACAGCCTAATGTATGGGCCTACTGTCTCCTCCAGTGCCTAACAACCCTCTAGTATAAGAGTGTGTTGCTGTTTTTCAGCTGATGGCTCAGTACAAGGTTTGTTTTAGCAAAGATGATTTTGTGGATACTTACACACTATTGTTAGTCTTATTTATAAACTGTAAATGAAACAAGGATATAGATTTTGGTTTTTAAAAAGAAGTTAAACCATTGTGAAAGTTCCTTAAACAAAAGAGAAAAATGACCATACGTCTCACTTCACCCACCCATGACCGCAGTAAACATTTTATGATGAGTTTATGATCTTAACTGCTGGTTTCGAGTCTAAAGCGTCCATCGCACAGGCCTAAGGACTAGTTGGCAACGATTTGGCGACCACTGGTCGCTAGGGAAGAGTGTAAATTCCTCGACCGGTTGACAAGTGGTTGCTGGCAGTTGCTATCATGAAACTGGTCGCCAAAAGGTATATGGTGCTTTCAAAGGGTGACCTACTGACCTGCACAGCACTGTCCACCTAGAGTTGTCATTGGACCACTGGGTCAATGGGTAACATATAAGCCTACTGGCCATGTGAAATCACAAGATGAAGAAGTTTTAAAATTATAAATGTAACTCAATTACAATGAAAAGCATATAAACCAAGATTAAAACATCTGAAATGTAGATTGAAACTTTCCAATAAAGCAACTGTTTCTTATGATGGACATCGAGGCCAAAAATAGAGAATTTTGAAATTGTGAAAGTTCAAGTAGCAACTGGAATTTCTCAAATGAATGGCTCCAGATGGACAAACATGCATATTTTGGCATTTTTTTATCCACTTCCCTACCCTTCTGTGAGTGATTTACAAACAAAAAATATAGATGGCAAACAAATGATGTAAATAAAATAAAAATAATACTTTTCATTAGAATGGATAAGCAGCTTCCCAAGAACAAAAACATTGCTCCGTCTTGCATGCGAGTTACCTTTAACTTACAGAGTCCAGAGCGCGAGGCCTCGCAGACCTGACAAATACCATCGTAGATTGTCAGTGTCTTTGCCTGGCTGTACTGAGAGCCGTCATTGCTGACCTAGTACAGAAAAAGAGGCAAGGACACAAAGACCTTTAGAAAAAGTGGTCAACACCAAACAAATGAGATTTTAATTCCGAGTTAAAATGAAAATGAGTCTTGCCTTAATCTCCCAGCGTGCATATGGTTTGTCATCCATCATGAAGTCTTCTGTACTGATGGCAGCAGTGCTCAGAGATGGCATAGCACAGTCTAAAGCCTTGGAGCTGAGGAAGGTGGCTTTTGTTCGCTGTTTTTCCCCTGGAACCCACGCTTTGTTTATGTACTGCAGAAGGAATTCAAAGGAAAGGTGAACAAAACACTTAAACTCTCTTAATTGATTTTAGCCTTAGCCTCCTCTCACCTTCAGTCTGATGGCATAGCAGCTCAGGTCAGGAGACTCAATGAAACCGAGGCCAAAGACCCGAATGCTGCGACAGTCGTAAGCTCGAATATCACAGAGGCCGCTGTTCTCCAAATCGGTTATTTCAACCGGTTGGCCTATTAGAAGAGAGACTGGTCAAAGGCAAGTTTTCTTTGACTTGATATAACTAATTTCAAGTTTTAATGCAACTTTTAATCTACTTTACTCTGTAGTTGTACATTTGGCAAGTGAATAACTGTCCTGATACTCACTGATGGCCAAGCTGCAGTCATGGAAGCTGTAGCTGGGAAAACACAGGCAGCCCCACTCTGTACACTCTCCATTTCCATTGCAAAAATTGGGGCATCGCAGCGCAGTAATCACTTCCCCATACGTTCCCGGTGGACTGGCCACCTCCAAGGCTCTATGGGTCCAGTTTTCCAGCAGCTTTCTCTCGCATTCATTCTCCAGGTACGGCAACAGCGCCTCTTCCCATCCCAGGTCATCTTTAAGCTGTAGGTCTAACATGCAGAGATCCACCGCCTCATCCAGGCGGCGTCCCAGCAGCTCCTGGCACACTGCTCCAACAGTGGAGTTGGCCAAAGCCAGTTGGCATACTTCAAGGGCTTTGGCTGAGGTGAGACCGCTTGGCGTGGGCCACTGGGGTCGCACCTCCAGTCGAGCTTCCGCTAGGTGATCTTCAGGGAAAAAGTAGGAGTAGCTCTCCAGATCAGCCTGGCTTAGGCTCTGTGCCATGAACACAGGCTTGAATGATGCCTGTCTCTTTGGCCTGTCAACAGAAAGCAGAAGATCCTTTCTGAACTCACCACCCAGTTCATGATCACTGTCACTGTTTTGATCGTTCTTGCCGTGAAACCAGAGGTGCCGCCTCTCAAGAGGGTGACTGCTGAAGGCAGACAGATCCAGAATGCTTTCCTCTTTTTCCGGGCTCTTGATGTATTCCACTGTTGTGTCCATTGAGGGGAACACAGATGTGTAATCCACATTATCATATGCTATGCAATCTGAGTGAGCAGAGGGATCATACAAGTTTCTCATCCCCCTTCCAGCCTTTTGAGAAGTGCTGGATCCTGTTTGGCACCAACAGAAAGGCCTCCTGAGGTCCTGTGTCATCCCAGGAGGTGTTTTGTCAAATAAACTCTCACCAGGAGCTATCCTAACACACACAAAGCAAGGGAAAGCAAATAACTTTGTGGAGACTTCAGCTGATTTATGGTGGCAATAAGGAAAGATTATAATTTTGAAAATTAGAAATCTACACTGCGTCCCAGACTGACCTCCAGGTTTCTATGAAGCTGTGCAGGTCATCAGGGCCGTAAGACCCACCGTCGAAGGCGTGGAAGTCATTGTTGCCGTTCCGGTCGAAGGTGCCACAGAGGCCTCGAGTGTTTCCATAGTCCACGCTGGGTGCACGGACAGACAGGCTCATCCCCCAATCGCCAACATCAGCCCTAACAAAGGCCCCGGAAGGAAAGATCAACTACAAGAGGAGAGTCACATCCAACAGGTAGTTAACATAGTCTCCTCATGCAGTTAGCAAAACTTTAGAACCAGAAAGAAGTGCGCATTAAAAATTCAACTTATATGACAGATCTGAATGAAGAAAAGATCATTCTTGCATGATTTGACCATGAATTTAGCCAAATAACTAGACACCAGTTTCCAAATGTCCAGATACCTACGGTGACCTTCTTCCCTTGGTGGGACTCCAGCACCCTGACCCGGCTCCCCTCACTGTCACCGAGGTTCTTAAGATCAAGCTGTGGCCTCGTTTCCTGCGGTTGCCCGTTGCACATGTCAAAGATGGCGAGCTCGTTCCCCTCTCGCACTGCAGCGCCGCAATTACATGCAACGGAGTAGTGTCGGCTGCTGCAGTCCCACTGGCGAGAATGGACTTCAAATTCCCTGGCGAGGCTCCGATAAAGGACAAAGGTGCCAGTCTGGTGGTTCTCGTAACGCCTGAAAAGGAAATGCAGATGTTTGAATAAGAATTTAACTGTTGCACAAACTGTTCTATAAATGCATTCATTTAACAAAAGCTGGAGGTAAGTTACCTGCCATCAAGTGTAATGATATGCGGGTCAGTCAAAGAGTAGCACATGGAAGTGGGAATATCCTGGACCGTGACCTGGGGGGGAGGTAGAGGTCAGCAGAAGAAAGATTAAGGGGGCTATACCCTCTGACCCTGTGGTCTGAGGCTTTGATGTTTTCACTAAACACAGATGAAAAAGCTTCTCAGAGACAGAGTGTCTGGAGGGCTGACATCACATCTTACATAATGTCACCGCTTGTATGGACACAACTAATGACCACTTAGAGAGGCGCTCTTTAAATATTATGCCAAACCATCAAACAAGTGCATGTTTGGCCCTAAACCCTAACCTCTCCTCCAGCATTATAAAGAACTGTATAATTGTGTGTATGTGTAAACAGTATGATGGAAAAACCTGCTATTTGGAGCCATTGTAGTACTTCTCTTTAATTAAAGTAATACTTTCATTCGACATTTAGCTTTAGAAGCTGGTCCCCTCTTCCTGTTAGGCATACTGGAATCCATTGAAATGCCACTTGAAGACCCCTTATTTATCCTGAATAAGTCCAGAAACCCATTTAAGGACTGTGTTTATTGTAGGACCGTAGTACAAAGCGTCCATGGTGCCACAAACCCAGCTTTTACCTACTGGTGACCCTGTAGATCTTATTAAAAGCTCCTCAAGGGCCAGAGGAGAGCCTTTATGTGACAGTTTTTCCAAAAAAGAAAGTCCTCTTAAGGTTGCTATACATGCCACATTTAACTTGCATGCCTCAGATTCCAGTTGTCGCCTAAACCTCCTCAGGGTTTCCCTCCAAGAGCCTCAAGAATGGTTTGAAATTTATTTCAAAAGTAGAAAAATCCTCAAGCATCTCTCAATCTGCCTCAAGGATATTGTGCAGGACAACTGTTGCTGCAACTTCTAGCTCTTCAGATCCCACCGGACTCTGTATTCACCACACAAACAAACCCATTTCCCAAAATTTGTGACACTATATGAGATATATATATAAAAACAGAATGCAATGATTTGAAAACTTCATATAATCCTATTTTATTCAGTTTTTATACACATGAACAGTCTGTCGTTATAAATGACCTCACTCACTTTGAGGGATGTCGGGACGTAGCTTCTCCAAAGGCGTGGTGCAGAGGGTCCGGGCGAAGCACCGATCAGGCTCGCGCGGTTCCCATCACGTGTGAAATCAGTCACAGCAGTGACAAAAAACTTAGCCTGACCACAGCTGCCTTCACTGCAGGTGTTTGGCTGGAGCTCCACCTGGCAGGCGGACAGCACCACGTTGGAGACCTCATGGCCAAGGCTGTCTGTGGATGTCAACACAGCAGTAAATCAATGTTAACAGACAGCACACAGCTGCCTACACAACTGTAATGATGTCTTTCTTAGCCGGCTTCAATGCGATGATGTACAAAGTGAGTCTGGGACTAACAAAAATAAGATCCCAGAGGAAATGAGAAATGCTTTAAATTGTTTACATTGTTTTATTAATGCACGACTGTAGTTTCAGTAGTTAATTCAGCTGCTCTAATTTGTGTTTGGTGATTTTTTTTTTGTAGATAATTACTCAATAAAGAGTACATTAATATTTAAATGGGGTAATATTTGTCCAGCTGTAGTGGTTTCTGCAGGCACTCCCTTCCACCGCAGTACTTAATTAAACTGCAGGTTAACCTGAAATATACTCAAGCTGTAGCCTATTATGTCCTTGCAGATAAAAGTGATGACACAGACTCTATGTCCTGTTTTCCCACAGGTCTGACCTGGATCGTGGACAGTCAGAGCCAGAGGGACTCCACACTGGTGGCCAATGTTGGAGGTGAAGCAGGGGATGGGCACGGTACTGTGGACGGTCACCTCGTGCTCCTTACTGTTCTCTGCTAGCTGGAGCACATCTGGAGAGAACTGAGGAGAAAGGAATAAGGGTGTCCGAGGTTCATGAAACTGAACCGTGGTTTTAAAACAGAGTCAGAGGAGGGTTTACCTTCAGTCCAGCGTAGAAACTCTCACTTTCTTTTGAAGTCGATCTAGTGTGGCTGGAGTTGGCTCTGAAAGTCGACACACTGCAGGAGAACTACAGAGGAAATATCAGCTGAAGCATGAAGTCTGAATCAGCTGGTTTTAAATCACTTTTTCATCCGACTTAACAACAAACCCAGACCCCAAAAACCCCCTTCATGGTTAGGAAACCTTCTTTACTCTTTATCCATAACTACTGGTTTCCTATTTAAACCATTTATCCACTACCTTTAGTTGCTACTGACAACAAGCATGATGATGGGACGTGAACAGCAGAAACTGTAGCTACAAATAAACGCATGTATCATGTAAATAGTTAAACAATCAACAAATGGAAAAAAAAAGTTTGTTGAACTATGTCACTAAAACCTAAACATGCTAGATACTGATAACGGACAACAAAAAGCAAAAATGAAAACCAGTTCAAAGAGACTTTAAACCGATGGCCACAGTGACTCTATTGTGGAAAAATGAACGGGTAGAAATGGAGGCTATAAGCCTGACTACTCATCACTGCCTTTATTACCTGTTAAAGTTTAGGCTCTGGCTGCTGGTCCGAGGTCGGCATTCACTCATACTTTAACATCACTCTGGGTTCTTGGCTGGCTTTGTGTTAGCATCTGTTAGCATAAGAATCTGAGAACTGAGAAACAGTAAATCTGGATGTTTAGGTAAATGGTTCACCCAATTCTTTAGTAGGTTTTAATAGGTTTACTTAATAATGTATAATATTTTATACATTTTAGCTAGCTATTTCAGTTGTTTATCGCACCATTCTGATTTACACTGCTTGTAGTTTTTTTTTACACACTTTTTAGTTTCATACTTTTAGCTAGCAATATCAGCTGTTAGCCATTCTTTTAGTGACCAAGTCCAACATATTTTCACTTTTTAATTCTTTTCATTTAAATCATGTGTGCATTTTTTTTTAGTTACAGTTTCTGCTGTTCAAGTCCCATCATCATGTTTCTCCTTCAACTTTTTAGTTGTTGTCTTTTTTCAGATCAGTCAGGCCAATCTACCCCTACTGCAGAAATACATACTGGGGTACTTGTAGCCCTTTCTGTGAATCACTGATCTAAGAGAAGTAAAAGATGAAGGAATACTGGAGTTTGAAACCATCTTTCACATTCTGATTGCTCAAACAAACTTGAGCTGTGCAACTGTCAACTGATTTTGATAAACGAGAGTGGAAGAGTGCATTACCTTTTCACACTGTGTTATGAAAAAGACCAGCGGTGTGCGACTGTCACTGTATTTGTGATTTATCAAAATGTTTCCAGATGTCGCTCAAAACACAGCAAACCAGGGCTCTGAAAGCACTAACATTTAATTCTCTCTCATGTTTAAAAGAAATGAAGATGACCTCTGACCCTGCCCAGTTGCTATATCAACACACGCTAAAGACGAGCCCCATGAGCGAACACAGCCCTCTGTAACATGTGCTAGACCAAACTAACGCATCCCAAGTGTCCAGATATGGGAGCAACGTGGCCCACAGCTGCAAAATGACAAAAACTGGGAGTGACATCACCTCGGTGTCAAATACTATCACGCTGAAAAATCTAATAACTTTGTGTTTCCTAGCAACATATCCCTTCTCAAGGAAATGAAAGCCATCAGCGGCCTGCACAGTCTGGCTGTATGGAAATGAGGCTGTGCAGCAGCATGTTAATAACCTGGATAACCGTTTTTACTCCAGTGCAGGACAGCAGTGCAACGGCAACGTCAGCTTCAGCTGCAAGAAGGCAATCTTGTCGACAGCTGCTCATATTTAGCTGTCATTTTCTTTCTTCTTTTGCTGCTGTCTGGTTTTAGTGGTATTTGCAATTTTTCTTCCTGGTAAATCTTCAGTTCTTCTGATTATTAGCCTCTCTTGCATACGGAGCTTTCAAAGCATAGCTAAATGCGATCCTCCGAGGTCCTAGGACACAAAGATGACCTCAAAGAACATCCACATGCTAAGGTTTGTTGAATAAACAATTTCCATCGCCCTAAAGGCACCCTGGTAAAGAAATAAAGCTGCTGGCATTCTGATTTGGTTATTAATGATAATTTGGAACACTCTGAGAATAACTCAGAACTACAACAAACCATAAAATTTATCAGCTGTTTTCGTGCTACTGTGAAGCTGCTCTCCCCTAAGACCTGAATGCAGATGGTTCTTGCTACTGGAAGCTTTTTGTTTTTGTAGAGTTTTGCTGAGCAGTCATAGTTGTAATCTTGACCCACCTATCTGCTGGCTATGTCGCAAACCGCAAGAAATGACCTGATTACAAGATGCATCACTAGCTGCCAGACAAGCCAGTGGGTTCCCTGTGTTGGTGTGCAATGATAGTGTAAGGTCTTTTTCTCAAGCAAAAGAAAGTGAAAGGCTGAACAGTCAGACAAAAATACTAAAAATGGAGTAAGAAGGGAAAATAATACCAGCTGATGGCAGTCAAATAGCGGGAAAGTTAAAGCCTGAATAGTGTTTCTGATCTCTGCAAATCAGCCTCTGTGTGATATTTTTCAAAGTCATTTTTCCCTTGTCTAATAATTAAGTTGTGTTGGGCTTTTTTCCTGTTGCTTTTTGGAACATCTGCATAAACACATTTTGTGGGCCTCCTACTAATGCAATCTTTCTGTTGAAGCTGGATAAAAAAACAAATAATCCCACCACCCAAGTACCCAAGAATTTTGAAAAAGGAAAGCCACATGGACAACTCTGGAACCAGAAAAATCCACATTTTGGGATTTAGGCAAGTGATAGCATGCAAAACTTTCCTTCCTTTGCAAGAATGCATCATCCAAACAGCTGACAAGATGGTATCTCACAAGAAACATCCAGATTTAATGTCTATGTTCAATATAATCCAAACACTTCCTGTATCGTTGTATTAAGAACAGTTACACTACTGCGTGAATGCAGAGTTGCCAAGATATCAACATAAGAAACAGCTTTATTTTACATGCGTGCGTCTGTTCATGTAAAAATAACTTCCTAGAATTCACTGCGAAGATGTGAATGGAGATCGTCTTAAATGGGGCACATATGGAGCAAGGCTTTTCCAACCTGCAACTGATTTAACTTCCCCACCCTTTTCTTGCATTCTCTCGACTGCATATGACACATGTTGCTTCTCTGCTTTTTCTCCGTGAGCCTGAACTCAGGAAAAAAAAAAAAAATCAGTTCGGCATGATCGTGGGCCACTCGAGGAGGTCAAACCCACCACATGTGCTCCCCAAAACTTTCAAGACGGTCTGGCAGGAATTACCGTTTCTCCGAGCCTGAAGTGAACGCCATCCATCTCCACCACAGAGAAGGGCTTCAGTGTGGCTTCTTGTCTGATCTCGGCCTTCATGCTATGGCTGATGTGTCTGGCCCAAACCACCTGGAAGCCCAGCGTCTGGCTCCATGGTGGCGAAACAAAGGAGCACCTCAGGTGGACGCTGTGGCCGATGAGCTCCGCAGTGATCACCGGTCGGGAGGGCAGGGACGGGACGGCTTCTGAAAGCAGATTTGGGCAGTTGCTGAAGTAACATTAATTGGGTTTCTTTTTAAAAAGTAAATTGTGGATGCAGGGAAATTCTTTATACGGAGATGAACACATATTTTAAGAGTCTTGTACCTTTGCATCGACCGTTGACTTCCACCTCCCCTGCTGGGCATAACCTGGGCCCCAAATCTGAAGCAACTGAAAAATGAGATTAATCAAATATCTTTCTACTATTAGGCTAAAAACATTTACCATAATTCATCTCTGTAATCTAAGAATAAAGTTAATTCAGTGAGATTTTTGTTTTCTCATCCAAATTAATCTCTTAGAGTAGCTTGGAGAAACCATCCAAACTCAGGGTTCCTTTGTTAAGGTCTTGCTGATATTTCCATCTACATCAGCAGCAACACTTTTATTAAACTTCGAACTTCTACAGCAAAAATAAAGCAGATGAATGCTCACCTTTTGCACAGTATCCCATGCACCCCTGCGTTGGTTGCAGGTAGTAAACCATGAACTCTCCACAGTTTCGCACTGTGACAGGGATACGGAAAAGGCAGCAGTCTTTGGAACTTCCGTAGAAAAATTGCCAGGTGGCGCAGGCGGATAGCTCACGGACCTCGCCAGGATGTGGCAGCGAGGTATCTTTCAGTGACAGCCACACCGGAGCCTGGGTACCACAGCGGTTCATCTGCAGGAGGCCGCCAACAAAAACAGTCATTACCTCTATAGAGGTGGTTATTATACCCTGCACCTGTGCTGGAGGTGTCTATTATATCACTCGTTTGAATGCTAGATATTTAATTTTGGCAGCGAAGAAAGCAATCAATGTAGAGACACAGCAGAGACTTGAGGGAATGTGAGCACAGACACCTCTGTGACAGAACTTGTCTGTCATTTTGACCATTTTACCTCAACACAGGTGGTCGGCATCTCTGCTGGCTTGTTGTTGATCCAGAATCTGTACCAGCCTGGTGACAGCGAGTGGTCACAGATCAGGTCCTGGATGGCGGTGTTCTGGATTTCAGTGGAGTCAAAGTTGACACTTCGATAGGGATTGCTCAGACTCCGATGGCCTCCCGGGTAACACTCTGGAGCTGAGAACAAGAACAACAAAGATGTCAATCTGAGAACTCGTGAAAGGGAACAGGTAAAGACGCCCAAATAATGTGGAAAAGAAGACTGTGCTTCTGCATTTTCAATTTGTTCATATGCCTAAAACAAAAAGCTACAGATGGTGTATGTTATGAGAACCTTAAGTTGATGATGTTCTCTTGGAAGCTTGCCTCTGCAGGAAGAAAAGCAGTGTTTTCCGACCTTAAACCCCTTCCTCTCAATCCATCTGCTTTGAGCTAAAGGAAATGAAAACTGGCCATGATTAGATCAGGTCTTTATCTGTGTCAGAATCCTGCTGTTTAGCTGTGTAAAAGACAGACATTGCAGACGTAGACAAAACAAAATCACACGAATGTCTCACTGATACTCCTTGGAAGTAAAACTTCTCTCTTGCAACAGACTTTAGGTGAAAACTTTTAACTTTTACTCTTTTTTGTTTCTTACGCCGCATTACGCTGCATTTCAGTCAGTGGTGTTGGAGATCTTGTCAAAATTGATGGATTATGAACACAGAAAAAGATTTTGACCCACCATGCAATATCACCTGGGAATCATCTGATTGGCAACAGCTTCATTTTTCAGCATGACAATGATCCCAAACACACTGTCAATGCAATAAAATCCTACCTGGATAGAAAAACACACAGTGGAACACTATCAGTCATGGATCGGCCTCCCCAGAGCCCGGACCTCAACATTATTGAAGCAGTGTGGGATCATATTGACAGAGAACAGAACAAAAGGCAGAAACATCCAAAGAAGAGCTTTGGATGTCCTTCAAGAAGCCTAGAGAACT